>JABAKA010024291.1:0-11653 GCA_018857285.1 Termitomyces sp. Mi166#008 | reverse complement strand
TATACCTTCAGGATCAAGTTTGGTGGAAGTCCATGGCACATGATGTACAGGAGTACTGTGATACATGTTCCACATGTCGACAGAACAAATATTCAAATCAGAAACCATATGGACAACTACAGTTCCTGAAGGTACCTACCTTGCCATGGGAGGTAATCAGGATAGACTTTGTGGGGCCAATGCCAGAGTCTAAGGACCAAAACGGATTGTATGATTCAATAACAGTAATCATAGACTTACTGACTGCCATGGTACATTTAGTACCCAGCCGAACTACCTACACAGCATGACAAGTGGCAGAACTTGTATTCACTGAAGTATATAAACATCATGGATTACCTCATGCTATAGTTAGTGACCGAGATTCATACTTTACAAGTACATTCTGGACACACCTACATGAGCTCATTGGCACTCAACTACAAATGTGTTGGAATCTGAACCAGGGGGACCTATAAGTCACAGATACTTGGTAAGTATCCAATCTAAGGTACAGTTAGTATACTTGTTACGGTTGTATCTATATAAGTTAGACTCACCCTCAGTCTGTGTAACAAAGAGGAGGGCAAAAAGGTCAAGGCTAGCTGATGCATGGCTGTGAGTCCCATTAGAAAGAGGTCAGTGGTGAAGTTGAAGAAGACAGTGAAGAGTGAGAGTAAAGAGGAGACATGAGCAAGGGAGATTAAGAGTCAAGTGGGAGCATGAAGAGAAAAGGAGGATACCATCAGAAAGAAGTTGACTGTTGCAAGGCTACCAGTGCCTCAACCTACCATAGGCCCCTCCAGGCTCAAGGCCACTGCTTCCACCAACTGCTCCTGCCACTGTTGGCAAGCCAACAGTGGTGATCATGAAGCCACCTCTCACCATTGCCAAGCCAAAGGAGAAGATGCCAGTCCTGAGGGAGGAGACAGTTGAAGCTGGCAGGAGTGAGGGGGGAAAGAGGGGGATGATGAGGAAGAGGAGGTTCAGAAAGGTCCTGAGCTGTGGGAGTTGACTGTGGCAGGAGAAGAGGAAACTCAGGAGGGGACAGAACTCTCAATGGTAAGTGGTTATTTTTTCAGGATTTCTCCTACTGTTAGTTTAACTTGTTTTTTTTTTTTTTTAGCCAACCCTTCAAGCCAGCTCACCACTCTCTATTCTTCAGCTGAAGGATACCTTCTTCTTGCCAGGAGGACTTGAGGTGCCTGTGATGTTTTGGCAAGGGCACACAGGATTAACTAGAGCTGAGGATCATGCCAAGGCCATGCTGAACATGTGAAAGGAGAGGTTGGAATAGTTGAGGTGGCAATTCAAATTGGTGTGGCAAGAGATGATCAGTGGGTTGTAGGAGCACAACACTTTGATGCATTATTTTCAGGATGTAACCTTGGAGCAGTGCACCTTTGTAGAGAGCACTGGCATATTGTAAAGTAGCTAGTACCTTATTTCCAGGTACTTGTATATATCTACTAAAAAAAAAGAGAAATTTGTGTTTGTATTGGTATTGTCTATTTGCAGGCATAAGTGAAGGAAGAAAAAGTGTGAAGGTGAACATATTGGCTTTGTTTTTGGGAAGGTAGAGTAAGGAAGATCTTGATTTGTTGTTTTGGTGTAATTGTTTTTTTGTAACTCTAATATATGGTTGTTACTATAGTAAGGAAAATAAACAATCAATAAATCATCACAGCATTTTACTATTAGGTTCATACAAGGCATGGAAATGCTGTGGCTTGAAGTCTATTGGTAGGGAAGAGTAATAAGTGTCTAGTGTCAGGAAGGAAATGTTTTCTTATTAGGAAGGTTGATATTTTTATCTCTTTTGTTTTTATCTTGTGTTTTCTTTTTAGCTTTTTATTCATCAATTTTAGGATTGCCAATGTTGGAGAGGTCTTCATCATTTAAAATACTTGTTTCTTCTAATTTCCACAGGTGGAAAGTGCTAATGTTAAGTTCTTTGTTGGGAATGGAGATGGATTCTTATGGGAAGTAGAGAAGTAACCTGAAAGCTGCAACAGGATGGTGCAATACTGACCCATCAAGCTCACAAATTACATATGCTTCTCTGCAGTTTCAAGATATGACTATGAGTGGGCCAAGGTACTTTGGCTTTACTTTTTTGTTGTGAGTTATCTCCACCCTTGTATTGTGCATTAGAATCAGAGCACCCCTTTGAAAGTCAAAGTTATAGATGGTGGCAGCAAAGTATTGCTCAAAGTGCAGGGTGGCTTTGCATCTGCCAGCGTAAACAGTGTTATGGAGCTGTTCTAACTAGTCAGCTCATCTTTGCAAGGTGATGGCATGGCAAGCTATAAAGTTGGTAGTAGAAAGGATACTGTTGGTAGAGGGTAGTGGAAAGGATACTGTTGGTAGGGGGTTGCAAGTAGGTGGCTTCAACTATGTCAACAGGAAGCAGGGGATGAATACTAGTGATGGCATCGTAAGGAGAAAGCCCATGCAATGGTGAACAGTCATGTGCTTAGACCAGAAGACAGAGTATGTGGCATAACTCCAATGGGCCTCATCCCCATCAGCTGCTTTAACCAATGCCACATGTCAAAGTGGGGTCTCTCTACTATACCATTAGCTCTTTTGTTATGCCCTGAGATATGAATATGGTTGATGTTGTATTGTTTTGCAAGATAAGTCATGGCCTTTATGAGGGGTGGACCATTGTCAGTAACAATCTCATGAAGAGAACTCCATTAGCAGATGATGTCTTCAAAAATCCACTTGGTGATGACCTCAGTATTTTCCTGCTGAAGCATGCAGAATTCTGGCCAGTTTATCAGTGAGCATCTACCTTGGATGATATATTTGTATTGTTGGGAGGGAGGCATGCACATGGTATCAACATAGATTTTCTTGAAGAGGGGTGCAGGAGTGGTAACAGTTGAGGCAGGATGAGGATCTTGATGGTTTGGTGGATTTGGCAAAGGTGACATGTTTTAATATACCATGCAATGTCAGCACACACCTTTGGCCACCAAAACCTCTCCAACAGTGCTGTCTAAGTAGCATAGAGTCCTCTGTGACCAAGGCCATCATGCATTTGAGTTAGAATTTAATTCAGCTAAAGGGATTGGCTACCAGCTTATAGGCACCTGCATAATTCCATTGCAGGCAACCATTATTTAAGTTTGAAAAGAGATTCATGGCATACTGAATGAACTTTGCATACTCTTTCTCTTCCATACCAACTGGTTTTTTGATATTGATCAGCCACTGTTTTACTTTGTCCAGCTGTTGCTCTTCTAGTTGAGCCTTGATGCTTCCCAGGATCATGTCATAGGTAAGCATTTGGTTGTCATCACATAATTCTTAAGGCTCTATAGTGAGCCTAATAGGTGGGGTTTCTTTTCACCTTGTTGGAATCACTGTCAGCCATGTCTGTTAAAAAGATTCTAGCATTTGTCAACTGTAAAGCAGGAGGGAAAGGAATAGAATTATAAGGGATTATTGATAGGATTAAAGGATTGGTCAGCTGTATAAGCCACAGGATGGAGGAGCAGGCTGAATTAGATGCATAAAGCTATACATCCCATCAACCCAGTCTGCATAGACTCTGTTGTCACTATTGTCAGGTTCAAGATTGTCAGGCTGGTGAGGCTGTCAGAATAGTCCATTGAGACCATAGAACACCCCCTTGACATGCACTAATTCAAAGTGGAACATGAGGATTGCAACAATTCAGTGGTTGATGCTATCCAACAGCTGCACATCAGAGTTTACAAGTGTTTTCTTTATGTATTGCATGTCAACTTCCACAATGAGGTTTTGTACACTGATGAGGTAAATTCTCATGGCTTGGAATGCCCAGAATAATCCATATAGCTCCAGTTTTTGTTGGCTATAGCAGGATTCCCAATTGTTGATAATGGACCCAAACCTGTTATACCAACAATTTTTTCTGGAGTTGGCTTGAATTTGACAAAGAAAGAAGCTGACAACAATGTAAGAAGTTTTGGGTTAGCTTCTGAATGTGATGAGTCTGATGAGTGAAATCTTTAATGAAAATCCTTAGTATTCCAAGGATACTCATGAAGGCTTGGACTAGACTGATATTATTGCATACACCCCAATGTTCCAAGAGCACAAGATGATTCTTGTTGGGAATATGTCTGTTGGGGGTGCAGACATGACCTCAAATTTTGAACCTTTCAGCACAGAGGATTAGTTTATGGCCTGAGAATGTGTCACCTGCATATTTCATCCTTTGAAGCACCTGATTGAGTACTTCAAAGAATTTCCATAATGCCAACCTAATGTTTGGGTTGGCAGAATGAGTTGCAAGAACACTGTTGACCAGTTCCCAGTTTTTGGGCTTCTTGACACCTACATTATCAATAAAAGATAACACATAGAGAGGAATTTTGAGTTCAAGGATGAATACTATGTCATTCTGGAAGATAAGCATTAAATTGCACCATCCCATTGGCAGCATGAATAGCTGCAAAGCACTATAGAGTGTTTGAAAAGTAGTTAGATCTCAGGAAGAAGGATGAATCAATGTTCATTATAGCCAATATATAAATCCAGAGTTGCTTTACAGATTCTGCTGATGAAATGACTTACCAGTATTGTCCTCGATCATCATCAGTTACGCTGGACACACAAACTCTAACATTGACAAACTGTTAGTGTTTTTCAGCCATAGTCGCCCACATGGAGTTCAACCTTTCATGTTGAACTCCAGGTGAGCATAATAGTCATTCCAACCTAGTAATACATTAATAAACCTTTCATGTTAAACTCCAGTTCCTTGTGTGATCTAAATCTAGACTTTATCATTGCCTCCCTGCACTGACTGTGACCTTCCTCGCACACATCTGAGATGTCCATTTGTCAGGTTATGGGCCCTGCTAACGGTCTACTCAATGCTGCATTGTCCACCTCTGGAGATGTGTTCAAATTTCTGAAACTCAATGGTGAAAACTACGCACTGTGGGCTGAACATATGAAGGCCACATTGCAGTCTCGCTACCTCTGGCTAATCGTAACCGGTGATGAGGAACAGCCACCAAAACCTTCCAGCACTAAGCCTCAGGGAGCTGATGAGACCACTTGGAAAACAGAGAAGAAGGAATACCTTGAGTGGACATTGCAGGATCAGGCAGCACAGGGATTGATGAAGTCTGCGGCTGAGAATTCTCAGTGGCCCCATGTGGCAGACAAGCTCACTGCCAAGGCTATGTGGGACGGATGGAGGGCTATGCACATCATGGATCAACAAAAGATCAACGTGCATTACTACTTTGAGGAACTCTTCATTCGGAAGTATGCTGATGGGACCAGCATGGCCGACCACATTGCCACGATGCTTGCTTGACATCAAAAACAAGATCATGGCAGCTG
The DNA here is from genome assembly GCA_018857285.1 of Termitomyces sp. Mi166#008. Lineage (NCBI taxonomy): Eukaryota > Fungi > Basidiomycota > Agaricomycetes > Agaricales > Lyophyllaceae > Termitomyces > Termitomyces sp. Mi166#008. The sequence goes on along the minus strand of JABAKA010024291.1, from coordinate 6,322 downwards.
GCAAGGAACTTCCAGATATCCATGTTGCCTGTGCACTTGTCCTCTCGCTGCCATGCACATTGTCATGGGATCTCATCAAGATTCAACTGTTTGGAATGGAGAAACTCACCTCCGAGGATGTATCGACTAGGCTCTAAGCCAAGTACAACTGCCGTTTCTGTGAAAAAGAGAGCAAGACTGCTCTGCTTGCCTCACGGAAGTCAGAAGGCAAGAAGAAGGCCCAGAAACCTACAGCCAATGACAAATGTCACTACTGCCAGAGACTTGGCCATTGGATCAACAAGTGCCCGAAGCGCATCGAGAATGAAAAAAGGAAGAAAACTGACAAAGGTTCAGGAGCCACCAACCTTGCTGTTACTGACCTCCAAGATCTTTGTCGTGAACCTGGACAGGTGTACATGGCTGAAAGATTTGATCATGCTGGTGATGTGCTTCTTGATTCTGGCGCAATGTCCCACATGTTCTTTGACCCATCGTTCTTTGTCACCTACACACCAGTCACTGCCAGTTCAGACGATGACTGGATCTCAGTTGGAGACGCTTGCAACATACCTGTTGCTGGGCATGGGACCGTTAAATTTCAAACACAGTCACCAAATAGTTCTAAGACAGTCACTTTAGCCGATGTCCTCCATGTTCCCAAAATTGCTGCCAACCTTGTTAGTTTCGGGACTTTACAGCATCAGGGAGCAACTTACAGGAGCTACTCAGAGGGATCCAAAATTGGACTAGTCATGCTGAAGAATAGGGCAGAATTATTCCGTGCATCGCTATTGGGTAGCACTGGTACCTTGTATCATATTGTCTGCATAGTGATTCAAACTGAGTCTGCTTACGTTGCAAGTGAGAGCCTCCGTCTGTGGCATTGCCGCTTTGCTCACTTGAATCATGATGCAATCAGGGATATGCAACAGAAAAACATGGTAACGGGCCTTACCATCACATCCCCCACCACTTACAACCATGTTTGCAAGGGCTGTGCCCTCAGCAAGTCACATTGTACACCCCTCCCTCAGGCAAGCACCACCCACTACGAAAAAATGGGCCTTGTCGTAGTCGACCTCACTGGTCCAATGTCAGTCAAGACATGGACAGGAATGCGATATGCCTTGGTCGTTATTGAAGTTAGCTCTCGGTTCACAGTTGGTCAACTGTTAAGACTGAAGAGTGAAGCTGGTGCTGCGCTACGGGACATTATTGCGATGTTGGAAAGACAGTTGGGCTTAAAACTAAAGCGGATACGTTCAGATGTAGAATTGGAGTTCTTGAAGGAGCTACTGACTGAGTTTTGCCACTGCAATGGAGTCCTTCATGAGACAACCATACCCTACACACCAGAGCAAAATGGGATAGCTGAAAGAGCCATTGCCATACTCTTTGAGATGGTGCGATGCATGCTACATTCAGCCAGAATGGACCTGTGCTACTGGGGCGAGGCATTCATGTATGCAATCCACATTTGAAGCTGCTCACCTATGCTTGCTCTGAATGGTATCATGCCTCAAGAAGCCTAAACAGGCCGAAAACCCAATGTCTCGCACCTTTGAATATTTGGGTCAATTGCATATGCCAATATCCCAAAGAAACTTCATGGAGGAAAGCTAGAAGTCACATTGGTCAAGTGCCACATGATTGGCTGGTGGACTGATGAAATGAAGGGCTACAGGCTAAAAGACGTTGAGACTGGAAAGCTAATCACAGCTAGGGACATACGCTTTGTGGAAGATGACAGCCCTGGAGACCTGGCAGAGTTTGAAACACGTGGAAACCCACCATCTATAGAGGAATTGGCAGCGTTGGTCCCAGAGGACAATGCACACACTACTCCTGCTTCGGCACCTATCCCTGCCAACTCTGCACCAAGATCTGCTGAAACAACTCCAGAAGCACCCTCTGCCCCATCTGAGCCCACGTCAGCACCAGCCATTACAGCACCAAAAGTTTCAAAATAGGCAAACCTACCTCCGAGAGATCACCCCACCCGTGCCTGTCACCAAGTCAAACGCTATGGCGTTGTGGCTGTGGACGATGAGACATTCGAAGAAGAGCATGATGATCAGCATAGGGCCTATATTTCCTTGGAAGGAAGTGAGCTGAAGACTTACCATGAAGCCATGTCCTCCACTTGCTCAAAGCAGTGGGAGGAGGCGATTGCAACCGAGCACAAGACCTTGCAGCAGACCAGCACTTTTGAGTGGGTCCCAACCCTGCCTGAGGGTTGAAAAGCTGTTGGAAGTCGCATTGTGTTCTGTGTGAAGCGCGATGGCAATGGAAACATCTCTAAGTACAAAGCTTGGATTTTTGCAAAAGGCTTTTCACAAGTTTATGGCCAAGACTTCACTGAAACATTCTTCTCCATAGCGAAATTCACCACCCCGCAGACCCTCCTATCCGTTGTCACCTGAAAAGATTGGAAGCTGCATCAAGTCGATGTTGTAGCCACCTACCTTCATGGGGACCTTGAAGAAGAATTATACATGGAGATACCTGAGGGAGTGACCATCGAGAACAAAAACAGCAGCTACTGGAGGCTGAGGAAGCCCCTCTATGGGCTAAAACAAGCAGGACAGCAATGGAAAACTAAGCTCAATGAGGTTATGTCAAAAGCTGGCTTTGAAAAAAGCCAGGCAGACAACTGCCTCTACATCTTGAGAAAAGATGGCGAAATTGTGATGTTAGTCTTGGTATATGTCAACGACATGGCACTCACTGCAAAGAGTCTCGCAATCATGCAGAAGTTCAAGGCTGAACTATCTGCTGAGTTTGAGATTTCTGATCTAGGAGAGCTGAAATATATCCTAAGCATCCAGGTTAAGTGGGACAGACCATCACACACCATTTTCCTAAACCAGACAGCATACATTCACCAAATTCTTGCATGGTTTGGCATGTCTGAATGCACGCCCATCTCCATGCCCTCCGCAGCCAAACAAATCCTATCCACCTTGCAATCACTGAAAAACAAAAACGAGCATTCAGAATACTTAAAATTCATGAAGGGCTTGAAATACCTAGAAATTGTCAGTGCGCTGTTGTATGCCACCCAAACGTGGCCTGACATCCAATACTCTGTTGGAGTTATCTTACAGTATGGTGGCAACCCTGGGAAAACTCACCTGGAGGCCACAAAACATGTTTTACGCTACCTGAAGGGCACTGTGGACATGACATTAGTGTTTGGAAGGAGTGGGAGCAAGAAAATCGACCTTGTTGGCTGGACTGGCTCCAACTGGGCACAAGACATTGACTCACGTCGCTCTATTGGCGGATTCATATTCGACATGGCAGGAGGATCCATATCATGGTCAGCAAAGAAACAACTCACGGTCGCGCTGTCAACAGTCGAAGCTGAATATATGGCGGCATCAAATGCCACAAAAGAAGCCATCTGGTTACGAGTTCTTCTTGAGGACCTCAGATACCCTCAACTTCATGCAACAGTGATTCACGTGGACAATCAAGGCTGCATTGCACTAGCCCAAAACCCAGTCGTGCATTCACAAGCAAAGCACATCGACATCCAACATCACTTCTTATGTGAACATGTCGAAACAAAAGAAATCGATCTCCGTTATTGTTCTACCAAGGACATGATAGCTGACATATTTACTAAGGCTCTACCACATGAGGCTTTTGAAAAATTCTGTGACATGCTAGGAATCAAGAAGAGATGAAGATCTCGTCAAGTGGGAGTGACAAAATGACTTACCAGTATTGTCCTTGATTGTCATCAGTTACGCTGGACACACAAACTCTAACATTGACAAACTGTTAGTGTTTTTCAGCTGTAGTTGCCCACATGGAGTTCAACCTTTTGTGTTGAACTCCAGGTGAGCATAATAGTCATTCCAACTTAGTAATACATTAATAAACCTTTCATGTTGAACTCCAGTTCCTTGTGTGATCTAAACCTAGACTTTATCATTGCCTCCCTGCGCTGACTGCGACCTTTCTCATGCACATCCGAGATGTCCATTCTTCATCTGCTAGCAAAGGACTCAGCAACGTGGCTGGAAAAGGATGGTACTCCTGAATGCTGGATTGTAACCCTATTTAGTGGTTCCAAACTATGGACTATTTGCAGCTTGCTATCCTTGTTAGCATGTCAGTAGAATGAAATTGAGCAAACAACTCTGTGGTGCTGTCCCAAAACAGCTTTTATTAAACAAGTCATTCAACAATTAGGACAGGGTAAAGCACATCCTCTATTACTGCCTATAGAGCCAGGACTGAAACTCAGACAACTTCCATACCAATCTCTAGTCAGTTTGCCTGCTCTACATTGTGATCATGGCCAGACTTGACATATCATACACTATGCAGCAGCTCTCACAGTTCCTTGACAACTATGACAGATCTCACTGTAACACAGGCATCTAACTGATCAGATACCTGAAGGAATCCATGGAACTCAAATTATACCTTGGAGGACTCTTGATCACATTGTGTGGGTTCATAGATGCTTACTGGGCAAGCTGCCCCAACACTGGACAAAGCACAGGTGGGTATGCATGGTGGCTGAAAATGAGAGTAGTCTCTTAGTCAGTTTGGAAGCAGAGAACAGTCACAACATCTTCCTGTGAGGCCAAATATATAGCAGTATATAAATTGATGCAAGAATGTATATGGTTGAGGACAAAACCACTATTCCTTCAACTCTGCCCAATGCTTGGCATAACCTGACAGTACTGTGCATAAGGAGGAGATGACCATCAGTTGACAGTAAGGAGGAGTGTTGGGATATTGTGATGTGATGATGTGATGGAGTACTGTGAATGTGTCATATTGTTAGGGATCACAATGGCCATTGTGATCCATTGCTTTGTCTACTGTATATATATATCCAGCCACATGCCACAAAGTACCCTCAGTTTGTTATATGCATACTCAGAGTATGTCATCTAGACATTAGACACAATATCTTACTTACCAGTACTTACACTACATATATTCTATAGGTGTCAGTCACACTGTATCACACATACACTAGCTGCTGCCTAGTTGGAATTCCAACATTGTAAGTAGTAAATAGGATAAGATAACATGGACAAAAATAGAATTTACACATTTGCACACCATATACATTATGCATGATACAACCATTCTGCTACAAAACATGATCAAACTTCAGACATTGCTAGATACTGCCCAAAAGAGAGACTGTTTCTAAAAAAGAAAACATCCTTTTGAGGCCACCTTGTTTGAATTGTGCACAGAGCAGAAGTGAGGCCAGAGGGCTTAAAGTAGGGCCAAAAGATAGAGCTAGAAGAGGAGAATTCCAAGATCTAGAATAGATTGAGGTTATATCAAAAGTTGAGAAAATCTTGTCTTGAAAAATGTTAGCCATGTGATCTTATCTATTTACTTTATCTATCTTTATTGTATCATTATTTTATCAATATTGCACCATTTAAAGCACTATCTATTGATAATGTTGTCTTGAAAATTGTTAGCCACATAATCTCTTATCCATTAAATCTATATGTGCTGTCTTGTCTTGAATATTGTCAGCCACGTGCTCACTTGCCTTTAAATCTGAAATCTATGGTGTAATGATGCTCATTGGAACACCACTTTGTAATCTTTGAATCATTGCTTCCACATCACATTTTTTCAAGATATTTGAGTTGTACAAGATAATAAACTATTGAATAGATGTACTACAAAGTGAATTACATATAAAGGACATGAGTATGAAATTATAACAGCCTGAAGAAAGTTGAGGTCAAAGGTGTCACACTGACAATCATTGGGACAGCTGTGATATACCATTTACAGTTGTCTGACAACTCAGCACAGATCATCCAAACACCGATGATATCGTTCTTCCTCTTCCTTGTTGTTGTCATTCTGCTCATCTTCAGTCTCTTCTTGCTCCTGTTCTGGGGTTTATGAGGGAAAACTGGCTTCTTTGGCCATTCCTTCTTTGAAACTCCTGTGAGTGCCAATTTCTTGCATTCTTCATTCAAAGCTCAGAGTTTTGCTTCATGCATCTCTTTGATGTTCTTCCACTTCTCCTCCACTTGTAAAAGCACTTCCTTCCATATAGCTCATGTGTAACTGAGTCGTTACATCACAACAACTATATTAGGAGCTGTCACATAGAGTGACATTATTTATGGCCCAATATTGTATTAGCTAAGATAACTTTCTTGTACATCACAACATAACTAGTCAAATACCAATCAGCGGTCTGATTTAGCTACTGCGTGAACCGCAAGTTAGTTCTTCTGCGTAGCCCCAGAGCTACATTTTTTTAAATCTTCTGCTATCGGCAAAAGACTCTAGGCTCTACTACTGCTTTACAATCTCAACTTGTTCA
>JABAKA010024290.1:0-11681 GCA_018857285.1 Termitomyces sp. Mi166#008 | reverse complement strand
TTGTGATATACAAGAAAGTTGTCTTAGCTAATATGATATTGGGTCATAAATAATGTCACTCTATGTGACAACTTCCTAATATAGTCATTGTGATATAATGACCCAGTTACAAGCACTTACTGAAATGTATTAAAAATGGCCAGAAAGGAAACCTCGCATACAGGAGTGTATCTCAATAAGGAGGCACTACATTAAACCCTTGTCTGTTGTGGTGTATATCTAGGTGCTGGAGATTGGGGCTAGATCTGGACAGGCACCTAAATGTATCATGATGCTGATCTAGAAGCAGGGTCCTTTTAGCTGATGTTGAGTGTGTGAAAGATTCTAGGAATAGACTCTGTCTAGATGGCTAGACAAAGCTAGACAAAGATGAACATACCTAGACAATGATGGTCTGTGTAAGTGCCTGTAGATGGGCAGTCCAGCCTATGTTTTTAGGTAAGGCTGGCAAATATTGCATTGGATAAAGTTTCACCAACAGTGAACTCAATTTGAATCTGTATTAAGTAAGATATGATTTCTTTGTCACTTCTTAAGGACTCACATAGAATGTGAACATGTGTAAGGGGACTAGTTCCTTATGGGGACATGTCCAATCTAGCTCAGCTTAGCTTGGTATGCTTAGCATTTTTCTATCTGTCATAACCACTTGGCACTCCCTTATCCCCTTCTGCCAGTATTAGTCATCTTCTATGAGTCATTGATCAGACCATTACTCATCCAAAGGCTTCTAGTGATGTGCTCTCCTATTATCGGTGCGACTCTTGTTCTTGCTTACTCCTTACTTGCCCCAGGCCCACTCTCATGGCTCATTTGTTATCTGTCTAGGCAGTGCTCAGCCCACCTCTTGGTTGAGTATTCCATGGTAAGCCATCTTCTTACAGGCTGTTCAGCCTCCTACACTGTCTGCCCATCTAGCCTTCAGCATCTACTCTATCTCCTACTATGCCGATGTCTTTTAATCGTGACTCTTGGTCTCTCCCTACCACCTTGATGGGTAATCCTACATCTGCTCCCTCATCTTGCACCTCTGGTAAAGCTCCAGGTGTGGTAGGGGGAGTGGAACAACTCATGGAGAAGATAGAGATGGAGGAATTCCCATGAGATATAGCAGGGAATAGAAAGGCTATCAATGAGGAGCATGGGTTGCCATGTAGATGAATCACATGTTCTGCATGAGAATTGATGAACCGTGTTGGGGACCAGTCCCTGGTATGAAACATGACAAGCAGGTAATTGTAACAGTGACATGGAAGATGGGCCAAAGTCCAAGTCAACAAAATAAAGTTCTGTTTATATGTCAGCTAGTAAACTTGTACTTATACAATGTGCCAATGAGACACAAATACATCAAAGTTTGCCTTAGACTTTCATCTCTTTGAGTTGCCAAGCTCATCATTTTGTGTGTTTTGTTGGTTCTTGCCTGGTTTCTGGTGTCTTGAGCATTCTTATGGGCTATCAGTTGTCCCTTTGCTGGACTTGCCTTTCTGGGACTTCATTTCTGCTGTGATGTGGCATTGCACACTTGGTAGTCTATTACCCAGCCTATCTACTACATTGGGAGTACTCTACTCGCTGAGTCACTATGCTTTATCATACAAAGCTGACTCATTCTCTTGGGAGCCTAGAATCTCTTTCTCAGTTGGTGACCACTGCAGGGGGTTGTTGATTTCAGCTCTTTCTGCTCACATGTCAGCGTTTTCTCTGCTTGACAACTATCACCTCCATCTTGAGTGCAAATCCAGCGCTTTTTGAGTGCATACAATCAGTTTTCTTAGGGTCTTGGAACAGTAGAGGGTAAATGGAAGGTATGATGATGGAATCAACTTTGGGATCGTTCAGTATCGTAACACTAATGCCTGCACCAAAGAGTCAGATGGTGCCAAAGTTTGAGGGGAAACGTGCTTCAGAGTTTTTGAATTTGCTGGAGCAACTTGCTGACTCAGCTAGGCTCCCACACATGGCACTGCCATTGTTTGTTCTGCAGTATTGCTTGTCCGAGGTGAAGAGGGCTATCAAGCCATTGAAGTTGAGGGATGGATCAGATTGGAGTATGGTTAGGATGGCAATGGAGGGGCTGTATGTGGATGATGAGGACAAGGAGAATGGTCACCTGATGTGTTGAGGTTGTGGATGGACAAGCATGCAAAGAAGAAGAAGATCAAGAATTAAAAAGACATTAACCACTACTTTCAGGAGTTTACACAACTATCAGCTCCTCTGCTCATGCAGCATCTGATATTGCAGAACAATGTCAACCTGTGCTTTTACTGAGAGATTTCAGAAGGGCTTAGAGCAAGGGAGAGAAGATCCCAAGAGAAAGCAGGAAGCTGAGCAATGTACCATCAGTGATGGACCAGGTCAAATACTTGAAAGAGATTTTCAGTGCAATGGACATAGATGCAAGGGCAGTGGATGTACCTCTGAAGGTAGAGGTGGATTCATGCTTGGATTCAGACTTTGAAGATGGGACCACTATGTCATTGCCGAGTGGAGAAGAGTCAGAGGATGACAAAAAGAGGAAGAGTTAGAAGAAGAAGAAGAAGAAGAAGAAGAAGAAGAAGAAGAAGAAGAAGGTACTCTACCAAGGAAAATCACTGGCAGGGTTGGGATCATTGAGTAGGGGGAGCAGGGGTTGGGACCAAATTCAGAATCAGTGAGCCTGGATCAGGAGCAATGGATCAACTTATTGGTAAAGAAGATGGAGGAGTTGACTTTGGCTTTTGAGGAGGTGGCCCATGTACAAGGGCAGGGTGTTCAGTCTTTCCCACTGCCTCTGCTCTCAATTGCAAACAGGACCACCTCAGAGTAATTTCCCCAACCCAACCTTGAATCAGCAATGATGTGGGATGTGTGAGGGAATTCAAGTACACCTGGAGGGTTATCACCACTGTTCTGAAACAGGCTTGTTGCTTGAGGGAAGATTGATCAAGTATGACATGGGAGGGCAGTTGGTGATGGCTGATGAAAGTGAATTGCTGAGGCTGATAGGAGAACAGAGAGGGGTGGTGCAGGTGATTTGGGTTCAGGCAAAGGCACACACCAATGAGAGAAAGTCTGATTCTTTAAAAGTTAAAGGGAAGGCTGTGGTCCATGATCAGCCTCCCCACATGGCAACGTTCAGTTTTGCAGGTCTTTTGTTTGACAGAGAGGGTGTGTTCCATTCAAATGTGTTGGGTTTTTCAAAGGTGTTGGATAGGAAAGAAGGACTAGTGGTTTCAAATCTGGTGATGAGGTACCAAACACACAAAGAAAGCATTCAGTTTGATCCTGCATGGTGGCCAGAAAAGGAGGGAACAGAAAGTGATGGTAAAGGCAAGGAGGGGACAGGAAGGAAACAGGTTGAGACAGAAAGAGCACCAGGGATGGGTTCAGTTGGACTGGGAAAGGAATTGTTGAAGGGTGGGCAAGGAGAGGAGAGTGGAGCAGTGAAGGAACAGGTGGAGGCTTTGCCAACCAAGAAAGGAGAGGGAAGGAAACCACCAGCGCCAGATGTAAACAAGCCAGGAGGAAAGAAGAGGGTTCAGTTTGAGGATGTGGAGATGACAGATGACATGAGAGCTAGAGAAAGGTATAGGCACTTGCCCTTATATCATTTCACGTCTACAGTTCAAGAACTATTTGATGGTGATGCACTACAGAAGCAAATTAGTTGCAGAAATGTTTTAACAGGTTGACAAAGACCTGACTAGAATATACAAACAAGCCAGTGGTTGTCAGTATGGAAGAGTATTCAGACAGGTCAGATAACAAGTCTGGGTGTGAGGAAGTGGCAGAGGTGGACAGTATGGAAGGTGGAGATTTGAATGATGAAGAAGAACTTGAGCAGTTAGTTAGTACTGCAGTGAGAATGGGGATGGGCCAGACCAAAAAGCTGACAGAATGTGTGCAGTCTAGAGTGGTGTTAGAATTTGATGAGCATAAGATTTCAAAGGAGAAGGTGGTGGAAAGGTATGCCTCAGCAGTCAAGATAATTAAGCCAGGGACAGTGCTGCTGTTTGCGATGATGACAGAGAAGTTCACTGAGAAGTTCAGTGGGGAGAAGGTGACGTTCATGGTGGATATGGGTTCAGAGCTCAATATTTGCTTGGCTGAATTATTTGGATGGGACATAATGGGCACTGAAGGGAATCAATGGGCAGCCAAAACCACTATTGGGCTGCACTAGGGACATATTGGTGGAGATAGGAGGACACAATTTCAATCACCACTTTTTCATCAACAAAGGAGCAGTTAGCACCAACCAGTATGAGATCATCTTGGTCCAACCATTTCTGCAATGGTATGGAGCACAGCTTCAGTACAGTTGGAGGGTGCCAATGTGGATGCGACTTTGGGTGGATGGAAATCCAGAGGAAGGGGGACCAGTGATGGTGGTGATTTGCTTGATAATCCAGGATGCAAAGAGGAACAAAGATTCATTGGTGGTGGAAATACCTCATTAGAAGGTCTGTAGACATCATCGTCAAAGGTGTTTGAGGAGGCTGATAGTGGAGAATGTGCCAGATGAGGGAAATTAGAGGAAGGTGTGAAACCGAGGCCTGCTGGAGAGCAGTCTGCACCTATACCATGCCTCAGAGGGGTTTTGCATGCTTTAATAGGGACAGTTGTTTGGAAAGAAGAAGATGGAAAGGTTTAGAAATTGCTACTGCCAGCAACATATGATGCACTTTTACAAAGATTTGCTTATGCGATGCTGACAACATCACAACCAATGGTTATACCATGGATGGTTTGCATGCTTACCACACGATTCAAAATTATCACAAGAAGAAAAGAAAATGGTTCAATTGCAGAGATGAACACAATATAAGCCTGTTGATAGGAAGGTTCAACCAGTCTCCACTTATATGCCCAATCCAGCAGGGCAAGTTTTCAAGAAGGTTGAGATTTCAATGCTGCCACCTCTTAACACTGGATCTGCCACCACTTCAGAATTTTCTGCCAACAGGGAGGTTGACAAAGGAAGGTTTGGACTTGATCTTGAGAAGTGTGCCAGAGGGGTTTTTGCTACCAAAGGTATGAGATTTGTTGGTGGAAGTGCTCAGGGTCAGGAAGAAGGCACTGCCATTTGATGACTTTGAGCAGGTAACATTGTTGAAGGAGTATTAACTGGACTATGCAATTCCTGTTATTGAACACATGCCATGGGTACAGGAGCTGCTGAGGATACCAAAGGCAACAGAGAAGGAGGTTGTTAAGTTGTTGAAGACACAGAAGGCTGCAGGCTCATGTGCATTTTACCATGGGAGGTTTTTCCTGGTTGCTAAGAAGAATGGGATCTGCTTAGTGCAAGATGTCCAGGAGCGCAACAAAGTAATGGTGCAAGATGCGGGGTTGCCACCATGGGTAGAAGATTTTGCAGGAGGGTTTGTGGGACAAGCAGTTTATGGGCTGTGTGACTTGTACTCAGGGTATGATGAAAGGTGGCTGGTGGTGGAATCGCAACCTCTGACAATGTTTGCAAGCCCAATTGGTCCTTTGCAGAACACTGATTTACTACAAGAGTTGACAAACACTGTGCCTGAGTTTCAGAAATGTGTTAATCATGTGATTGAAGAGGAGAAGCCAGACAATGGGGATGGGTTTGTGGATGATGTGGGAGTGATGGGGCCTGATGACTGGTATGAGGGTGAGGAAATAGTGCCTGGGATTCAGCAAATGATATATGAGTATGCAACAATCCTTGACTTGTTTCTGGTGCAATTCATCTGTGCAGGGATCATGGCCTCAGGAAAGAAACTCGTCTTGGCTATGCCAAAGTTGTCAATTGTGGGAACAGTAGTATCAATCAAGGAATGGCATTTGGAAAGGAGTATTGTGACAAAAGTGGTGAACTGGCCAGAGTCTGTATTAGTATCAGAGGTGTGATCTTTTTTGAAAATGGTGGGCATTGGATGGAGGTGGATAGAAGGGTTTGCCTTGGTAGCAAGGCCATTGACATTGCTAGCGAGAGGTGTGATGGAGCAGCAGTTTGTTTTTGGGGATGATGCCAGAGACATGATGGAAGAGCCGAAGAGAAGAGTAACAACTGCACCTGTCTTGATCAAGGTGGACTTTGAGCAGGCAAAAGAGTTTTCAAAGCACATGGAGATTGAGAGCAATGACCAAGAGGGACTGATGGTGTTAGGGATGGACTCTAGCAAGTATGGAGCTGTAAGGGGACTAGTTTCTTATGGGGACATGCCCAATTTAGCTCAGCTTAGCTCAGTATCAGCATTCTTCTATCTGTCATCCAGACTGCTCAGCATTCCCTTATCTCCTTCTGCCAGTATTAGTCATCTTCTATAAGTCATCAATCAGACCATTACTCATCTTTGATTATTGTTAGTCATTTCCCTTTACATACCTTGGACCAATGTGTTATATAGCATTAGTCATAGGTACCAGAGATGTAGTATATAAGGAAGCCTGCAGGATGGAACATCCTCAGGCTTAATAATAGCAGTGTTTCCCAGGCCTATCCAGTAAACCAACTGTAAGGCTGCCAGTGACATCCCTCCTGTCATTGGTGCCCACTCTTGTCCTTGCTTACTCCTTACTCACCTCTGGCCTGCCTTTGTGGCTTGCTCATTGTCCACTTGTTGTCTGTCTATTAGCCATCCCCTTACAGGAGCAGGGTGGATCTTGCAGCAAGTTTGTGGAGGAAATAAGAAAGCTGCTCTCTTTGGTTTGTGCATGTATAATGAGACCAAAGGCAGATATTCACAACCAAAATGTGAACTGTATAGAGGAGTGCATTTTTAGATGGACATGGATGCAAAGTTTCTTGGAGAAATAATGAAGAACCCTGACCTACCAAATGCACCAATGAATTATTGGATTGTGTATATTGTGTTGTTCAATTTTTGAGTCCAGCACATACCAGCTAGGTCACATCAGGGGCCAGATGGATTGTCAAGGAGACTGAGAGCAGAGGAGAATATGGACAAATCAGATACAGAGGAATACTTGGACAAGGTCATGGGGATGGGAATGTTTTCAACTTTGTCCTTGGCTGGCTTCATCAATAGCAACTCAGCGATGGAGCAACATCACCAATCCTGGATTCAATGTTCTTTGTAAATTTGGCTTGGGAGATGCATTGGATGCCTGATGTACCATATGCATTGTTTTGAACATGAGCAGAGGTGGTGAAGATGGGCTTGATGGGAATGGGAGAGGGCTTGATGGGAATGGGAGAGGTTCTGTCAGAGGTCAAGGATTTAGGTGAGATGCTGGATCCATCATATGTGGAGAATGAGAGGGAAGCTGCAGAGTTGTTGCTCAGGAAGTTGCTTCTATGCATTACATACATGGAGATGTACTTTGGGCAGGAGTTTGAGCTGTGCAGGGTGGCAACAGAGTGTTTAGTGGAAGTGGAATGGGAAGGGGAGCTTTTTCAGATGAATGTTATGGAGTATCGATGGTGTTATCAGAGTGAGCCATGGAAAGGGGAAGCAGAGCCTGAGAATGAACATGAGCAGACAGTCAGGAGGAGGATGGTTGACTATTGTTACTGACGGGACAATTGTATGGAATACCAGCCCCTAGCAGTGAATCAGGAGGCAGTGTGTGCAACACATGCTTTCAAAAAGCAAGATGAAGAGTCATCAGAGCTGTGGAAAGCGATTGAAGATTATCTGTGGACTTTTGTAGTGCTGAAGGAGTTTGACATGCCTAAGGAGAGAAAGGCCTTCATTCAGAAAATGCAATGATTCTTCCTGTATGATGACCAGCTGTGGAAGGGGGAGAAGGATGGAAGGAGCCTGAGGCTAGTAGTGATTGATGCAGACAGATGGTGGGAGATTCTGGCAGCTGCACATAATGACACTGGCCATCAAGAACATGATGCAACCTACAAAACACTCAGTGACTGGTACTATTGGCCTAATATGTATATCAAAGTTGCAGCCTTTGTTCAGTCATGCAACATCTGTCAATTACAGTTGTGAGGCAAATCCAGTGGTTATGCTCACTCCTACCAGTTCATTGGCAATTTTGCAGTGTTTTGTCCTTGACATAACTCACATGGAGATGGGCATAGTGGGAAGAATTTTATTCTGCAGGAGATGGAGCCTACAATAGAATTTCCAGAGGGGAGAGTGGTAAAAAGGAACACTTCAGAGGTGTGGGCAAAGTTTTTGTATGAAGACATCATCTGTCGATTTGGACACATCCCAGTTTTTGTCATCAACAGTGGTAGCAAGTTTAAGGGGGCAGCAGAGATCATTTACAAGCAATATGGCATTGCAGTGATCATGACATCAGCTTATCACCCCAAAGGAAATGGCATTATCAAGCAAGGCCACCAGACTCTATAGAATTCAATTTTGCAAGCTTCCAGAAAGAACAGGAAGCTTTGGCCAAAGTACCTGTATGCTAAGTTGCTGGTGATGAGGGTACTCACCATACTACTTGCTATATGGCCATCATCTCTTCTTTGGATTCAACCTGGCAGATCGAACATGGGAGATGTTGGATTGGGGCATGGTATGGACAACAGAGGAGTTGCTGGCTATGAGGATCCTTTAGCTGATGAGGTGCAAAAAGGAGTTGGTGCTGGCATATGAGAGACAGAAAGTGGAAAGACAAAGGGCAGTGGATGATTTTCATTAGAGAAATGAGTGGCAGTTGTCAGCTGGAGAGTTTGAGGAAGGAACATGGGTGTTGAGGTATGAGTCATGGCTTGATGGTCAGATGGGGAACAAGATGGCATTGCGGTGGGCTGGACTGTTCATTGTTCACAAGAGGCTACATGATATGACCTACTTAAAAATCTTTTCTTACCATGAGACTACCAAACAGTGCAAACCATGGACACGTTAACATTTGACTACATTGCCAGAGATGACAAGTGTAGTAGTGTTGAAAGCATGTCAAGCCATTTCTTGACTTTCTCCACAGTATCTGGTGTCAAAGCTTTTGTTCACACAGAAGAAACTCAGAGCCTCCAGAATCTCCACCTGAAATATTCATCTTTGTATGTTGACCAGTGATAGTGTGCTGAGCTCTTGTTCCAAGACACAAACAACCTATCACAAAATGTAGGTAGATTGTAGGCTACCTATAAGGAATTGATAACAAATCCAAAGCACAAAAATAAGAAAGGCGGGTTCTGGCAGGTTCCTAAAGATTCAACTTGTAGGTGACATAGAGATGGCTGTTAGCTAAGTAAGCTATTGAGTTTGTAAAGAAACTATAGTAGAATTGCTAGATGAAAGGGAATAGTGGGGTTAGAAGTAGGTGTGCCTGAGGAAACCTTCAAGGTGCTAAACTTTCTCTCTTTGAAGTCAGTCTTGGTGACAATCTTGCTGACCAGTGTTGCCAATGTTTCTTGCTGACAGTTCCTGGTGACAGGCTTGGCAACAGGATTGGTGACAGTTGTTGCTGATGATCTTGCCAACTGTCTTGTGCGACTTGAATAGCAGGGAAGGTACCCTGGATGAGGTGGTGGTGGCAGCAGCTTTGCATAGCTTTTGGTATGTGAGTAGACACTCCTTGGACAGGATTTGCAGGGGTGGTAGAGGCAGCAGTGGTGGAAGGAGTAGCAGGGGTGGTAGCACTGCCCTGTACCTTCCTAAACTATGCCTCAAAAGGCATGGCACTCTGCATGTAGGCGCTGATAGCATGCTTGGTCGCCTCGATGCGTGCTAGAAAGAGAGATTTACAAGTGAGCTCTCATTCCAAGACACAAACAACCTATCAATGAATGTAGGTAGATTGTAGGCTACCTATAAGGAATTGATGATAAATCCAAAGCACAAAGAAGATATGTAAGGCAGGTTCTGGCAGTCCTAAAGAATCAATCTGCAGGTGACATAGAGATAGCTGTTGACTAGGTAAGCTAAGGGACTTGTAAAGAAACTATAGTAGGATTGCTAGATGAGAGGGAATAGTAGTGTTAGAGGTAGATGTGCCAATGGAAACCTTCAAGGTGCTAAATTTTCCCTCTTCAAAATCAGTCTTGGTGACAATCTTGTCGACCATTGTTGCTGACTGTTGTTGGCGATGCTTCTTGCTGATAGTTCTTGGTGATGGACTTGGCGACTCTTATTGCCAATGAGCTTGGCGATAGTGGCTGTTGTTGATTTTGCCAACTGTTATGCAACTTGAATAGGAGGGAGGGGACCCTGGATAAGGCAGTGGTAGTGGAGGCAGTGGCAGCAGCTACGCACAGCTGGTGGTATGTGAGTAGACACCCCTTGGACAGGATTTGCAGGGGTGGTTGAGGCAGCAGTGGCAGAGGGAAGGGCAGACTGGTAACGCTGCCCTGTACCCTCTTAGACTATGCCTCAAAAGGCATGGTGCTCCACATTTAGGTGCTTAGCACGGAACTTTAAACTATGCCTCAAAAGGCACATAAAATTACTGCAAAGGTGACATAGTTGCTTGGCAACCATTGCCAAGCATGTAGTTTGCCTCGCAAGAGGTGACATAGACTTTAAAGGCATAGTGACTTGGCAGAAGTGGTGGCTAACAATAGCCACTGACTAATTGCATGAGAGCGATGTAGAACATAGAGCATAAGACATAAGACCATAGTGAGGGTGAATTCCTTGCATAGAACATTGTTATTATTTTTCTACCTTTTGTACATCTTATATACTACTAGGGCAGAGAAATTGTTAAGCTCTCCTTTTCTCCTACTATCCTAAATATGTACTAATTCTGATGTCATGGGAATGTTAATACTGTCAAGTGGAGCCTATGAAGTCATAGCAAACCTCTTTTTAGACAGTTCTTCCCTATGCTATCCTTTTTCCAAGACAGAATGTTCTAGACTACAACTACTGGACACAATTTTTGTGTTTTTGTCAAGTCACGTGTCATCACATGTTAAGTCATGTGACCTGTTGCATCATGAAAAACAAGAAATTTTTGAAAAAATTAACTATTTTGCAAATAGAACCTTTTGGGGCTTATTATTCTACCTCCTTTTTAAATTTTAACTGTCTTCAGTCAACCCATCAAGCTTCTGAAATTCTTGATCTTCTGATTTTCATACGTGGCACAATTCTTTTGTAAATCAACGGCAAACTCCATTTTTAGAAACCATCACCTATATAGGTGCCCATGTTTATGGCCTTCAACTCCAGTTTTCTTTCCTGCTAAACACCTATACTTTTTTATTATCTTGATCGACTGAGGTATGCCCAATTTTCTTTCTCCCCAATCATCATGCTTCTGGCTGACTTTTTGCTGTCACTCCAGATGGCTCCCAAGATTTTATTACTCAAGGTTTCTGCCAATGCTAGCCTCCTGGAACACGAACGTGCCACTCAAGAGTTTATTGTTGCCACTGATGCTGTTTTCTTCAAGGCTCAAGGTTTAGCAACGCTTGCACTACTTCACAAACAGCATTTGGCCTTTTGGAGGGGTTGCTGGATGATTGGTGCTTGTTGAACTTAGATTCCATCAAATGGCCATGCAAGGCTGAAGTGTGCCAAGTGTGTGTTAACTTGTGGAGTTGGAATAAGTAGGTGTCATGGTCTGCTGAGTTTGGGAAGACAGTGGTGAGTGTGTTTTTCTTTGTTCTTGGTGCCAGCTCTTGCCGATGGTCAGCAGGTGTCTTGGGAGCATGCAATCAGTACTATTGAGCAAATAAGACTAATGCATTTTAAAAAAAGATGGTGATTAAGCTCGAGCTGACTATGCCTATTGTGGTGCCAAAGACTGTTGTGGATCTAGCACCAACACCT
>JABAKA010024289.1:0-11731 GCA_018857285.1 Termitomyces sp. Mi166#008 | reverse complement strand
AAGAGACAGGGTAAAATCAACTTCGTTTGCAGTGGTTAGGATAAGGCTAACTAATTGTAAGACAAGGGCTCACCTTCGTTTGCAGTGGTTAGGATAAGGCAAACGAAGGTGAGTTTGAAAACTTTTTTATGCGGCAGCGGTCACGTGTGTCGACACAGAGGTAAATGTGTGACGCCGCTTGTGAGGTCAGGATGTCGTAAGTTGTTTCCGAATGTCGTAAGTTGTTCCAGCAAGCTTACACTAGTCTATGCAATTGCTAGTCTATCAGAGGAATCGAGTCATCTGGCTAAAGGGTATATACAACCCTTTAGTCAAATAACATGCCCAATTCACCTGCGACAACAATTGTTGGCTGAATGGTCTCTCTAAAAGATGTCGACAAAGAAGAGTGATGATGTGTGGTGTCATGACACTGTAGATGGGCAGGCAAGTGATTATTATGGACAAAGTGCACCATAGAAATTGTTCAGACTTGCTAGCAAACTCAAAGTCCCATGCCAGACAATGAGTAGCTCCAAATGTAACTGCCAACACACCAGCAATATATCCAGAAGTCGACTCTCTGTTTTGGTCAAATTCCCAAACAAGTATGACTCGCTGCCTGGTCACAGGATTGCTTGTGTCATCAGGTTTGCAAACTTGAAAGCCACCCATTATCCCAAAGAAGCTATGAGTTTGCATCCACCCATATTCTGAAATGAGTATGTTGGAATCCCAACCAGCAGTAGTAGTATGTCACAAAAGGTAAGCACCTAAATCAATACGCATATGCGTAAGTGTAATCCTCCGTCACGTATAATAGACTGAGGGTACTGTAGGTGTCCATCAAATATATATATGTAAGAGAACAAAGCATTGGCCAACGCGGTGGCCCTCGCAGTTGGCCCTGATGTCATTTGCGGCACTTCGTCCACTGATATTCCAACACTCCTCCTTGCCGCGACTGCACCACTTACACTCCTCCTCACATGGAATTGTGGGTTATGTTACTCCAAGCATGTGTTGTAGGCGTAGGAAGAGAGGGCAGGGTACCGCCTTCATGAACATGTCTGTGACATTATCTCATGTATTGACATATTTTATGATGATCTCACTGTTTTGCACTCGCTCCCCGATGAAATAATACTTTATATCAAAGTGCTTGACTCGAGTGTGAGCCATCGGGTCTTTGGACAGTGAGATCACCACTTTATTGTCACAGAAGATGATGGTTGGAGCTGTGGTGAAGTCCCATCCTATTTCCTTCATGAGTGTCCTCAGCCAGATGCATTCCTGAGTCGATTCATATGCAGACATGTATTCTGCTTTGCAAGATGAAGTTGCGACTGTCTTTTGTTTGCGGACTGACCAGGAGATTGCCCCCATTCCAAGGGACCAAGTGTACCTGCTGGTGCTGCGTCTAGTGTTGAGGCAACTTGCCCAATCCGCATCTGTGAAGCCTCTCAGTACAATGGATGATCCACCTAAGCGCAGCTTCAGTTCCCTGGTGCCTTTCAGGTATTGTAGTAGTTGTATGCCTGCATTCCAGTGACTTCTGTCATAATTGTCGAGGAATTGGGATAATTGCTGAACGGCAAATGCTATATTGGGTCAGGTGGCTATGGTAATGTAGAGCAGGCACCCAACTAGGGATCTGTAGGGCAGTTTTGCAATGTCGTCCTTCTCTTCCTGAGTCTGGACATCACGTTTAGGTCACCTTAGCTTCAGCCCAGGTTCCATGGATATTGACAGGGGATAGGAGTCTTTCTGTCCAAATTGGTGAACAACTTGGTCTATGAATGCAGTTTGTGATAATGTGACTTCTCTGTTTGCTGTATTCTACTCGACTGATACTCTGATGAGATACTTTGGGGTCCCAAGGTCTGAAATTGTTCATGCTTCACGCATCTGTGACTTTAAGCAATCATTCTTGGCTTTAGTGTTGGCGATGGATAAGAAATTGTCAACGTGAACGGTAGCAATCATGATGCCAGTCATAGATTTTCTGTAGTAGATACAAGACTCACTTGCCAACCTTGTAAATCCCCACCCCATCATTCTCTCATTCATTGTCCTGTTCCATATCCTCCCTGCTTGCTTCATTCTATATAGCCCTCGTACCAGCTTGCATACCCAATCCTCCTTCTCCTTTTCTTCAAATCCTTCTGGCTGCTCCATGTATTGGACATTGTCATCTGGAAGACATGTAACAACCCATTTTATTCTGTTCTGTGCTACCCCACTAATAATGGCACGAGGCTTTAGGCCTGCCATCTGATGCTTACCCTCTAGCTTTGGTTGGGACCATGGCCCCGCTGCTCATCTCAGTAACAGCAGCCCCAACGCAGGACGCCTCAACCGACTTCTTTGGCTTGGGCGAGGGAACTCTCACACATACCATCTCATCCTTCTTCTTCTTCTTCTTCTTCTTCTTCTTCTCCTCTTTCTTGCCCTTGCCCTTGGCCGTACCCTTTCCCTCGTCCTCTTCATGCAAAATCTCATCCACCTCACCCACCTTTGTACTAAACACCTTCTCCTTGCCTTTCCCCTTCCCCTATGTCCCCTCAGGTAGAGCAGCCGTTGCCTTTCCTAGAAACCTTATAAACACTGAACTAAACATGAAGCTCACATCGCTCTTGTTCGAAGTCGGCGAGCTTGTTCTGGTATCATGCAGATCCTGCTTGCTTGCCTTGCAAGCTCTTGTCATACCATGCCCGGCCCACCAGAGCAGTGCTCCAAACGACTAAGCACCTTCTCTTTGCCTTTCCACTTCCCCTTCATCCCCTCAGGTAGAGCAGCCGTCGTCCTTCCTGAAAACCTTATAAACACCAAACTAAACGTTAAGCTCACGTCGCTCTTGTTCGAAGTTGGCGAGCTTGTTCTGGTATCGCGCGGATCCTGCTTGCTTGCTTGCAAGCTCTCGTCGTACCCCACCGCAGTAGTGCTCTGAACCTTAGGTCTTAACAGGGAGTGCAGTCTAAATGACGTCTGGAAGTATCATCCTTGAGGGTTGGATCCTGGACCCTTCTCAGATTGATTCGAATTGCTTTATCCATGGCATATGCATATCGTAGGCTTCAATTGAATTTTGACTTGGCAGGAAGTCTGAGGATGCAGTGTTGGCAAGCGTACTCCATGGTATTCCATAGCATTGGAGCTCCGTTGTCACTTGTACATGAGACGACTTATGGTGTGGGAACACCACACACCACACTTTGAACCTGCCTGCCTCGGGCTCAGGCTGCCAACAACTCAAGCAATCTGTTCTCAGGGTGCCAGTGCCACCCTTGTATGTTCTCTTATGTTCTTTACCAACTTCATGCAGGAGACACCTAATTCAGTGATTCTTGAATCAGACTCTAGATCCTCTCAGTCAGTAGAAAAGGCAAGAAGTCTGGGCGACTCTGCCAACCTCCATAGACTCCATTGGAACTCCATTCAAAGTCCCAGTAAATCGGCTGGCGCCCATCTTCCTCTGTCCCTGTGCTTTGCAGCACGACTTTTGTAAGTAAGTACATAAGCAATCATTTCTATTACAAAAAATGTCATTGTCCGATTGATCAAGTCCATCTGAAGATTTCAGTAGTTTCAAAAGTGAGGTATGTAAGTAACCCAATTGACAGGTGTATAGATGCCTGCGTTAGGTTTTTGTAGGAGCACAAACATCTCAACCAAAAGTAACAGGCGCGCTGCCGTATAGAGGAAGCGACACAACTGGAAAACGGGTAAATACAACACAATGATCAAATAACGTGCCCAATTCACCCGTGATGACAATCGTTGGCTGAATGGTATCCCTAAAAGATGTCAACGAAGAAGAGTGATGATGTGCGGTGTCATGACACCGTAGATGGGCAGGCAAGTGATTATTATGGACGAAGTGCACCATAGAAATTGTTCAGACTTGCTAGCAAACTCAAAGTCCCATGCCAGACAATGAGTAGCTCCAAATGTAACTGCCAACACACCAGCAATATATCCAGAAGTCAAACTCTCTGTTTTGGTCAAATTCCCAAACAAGTATGACTCGTTGCCTGGCACCCTACCAGGATTGACTATGCGCATGAACTCCCTGGTCAACACTGTAACACCAGCGCTAAACCCTTTCGCTATGGTCAAAACGGCATACCACAGAAATGCGTATGCATGGCACAATGCAGAGAATATTGGTTGGAGTAGACGTTTGACCCAGCTTCTGAGAACTTTGAGGGCAGACAATGTTGACGTCAAATGGATTTTGCCACATGTCAGCCTTCTTTCTGTGGTGATATGAGCATGTAAATTGGATGCACTAGGTGTGTCTTCTCCATGAAGAACTGCTCGTTCAGGAAGAGGTAAAGTAGGAGGAGGATTGGGAGAAGGTTGCAAGTGAGCGCAGGGAGACTCATGGCCAGGTTCAAGGACTTGATTGGCAATTGTCATTGCATGCTCCAACAGGGGATGTTGTTCAAGGAAGACTTCACTGTATGACGAAGGACTATCTCCGGGATCTATGGGGACTGGGATCCCGTCTGAGATACTGAGGTCCACTTGATCTGGCTCATAGCGGAAAGAAGTCTCTAGTTGGAGTGTGTGTATGGAAATCGAATAAAGACTTCCAAACATTGTCATGCGGTGAGGAATGGTTCGATGATATGCCACAATTTGGATTGGGTAATTGACGTCGAGTGGCTTATTCCACCAACAAAAGTATATCACCAAGTTAAGCAAGGCAAAGGCAAGCGTGACAATCTCAAGCTCGCTGATAGCAAGATGTTGAATTGCGCGTGCGAGAACCTGTAGGATAAACCAAGTAACTTGAACCAGGACCAGGCACTTCGTCAGAATATCCCCTTTACTTTTGTCCATGATTTCCTCCTTCGATATGACAATGTCGTGGTTTTCCAAGTACAAACAGATATCATCAGGATGCAAGGTCATGGGATCCATGTCATAAGGTTCTCCAATTTGAAAGCCACCCATTATTGCAAAGAAGCTATGGGTTTGCGTCCACCCATATGCTGAAATCAGTACGTTACAATAGAAAGCATCATGCATCAGTTGTGACATTAGATGTTGAAGTTGGGTTGCACGCACCTTTATACATCCGTGTCAATCTACGTGAAACAAACCATTGCCGCAAAGCCCAGAGGACAATGAGTTCAGGAGCAACTAGTGCAAGAGTGAAGATCTTGAGGCGATGAAATAAAGGTCTCTCGGAAGGCTTGGGGATATTTGGATGTACTGCTATCCAAGTGCAAGCAAAAATAGTGGTCAGACAACTCCATATTATGTCTGAAATACCTCTGTTGTTGCATGATGAAGCGGGCACAAGGTCTTCGGACTGTGAGGATGTTGATCCTGTTGGAAGCTGAGTCGACAATTGGCGCACTGCGGCTAATGCAATGATCATTGATGTCAAAGCTGTTGGTGAGTGGAAGAAGGGAAAGGAGCGCAAGGAAAGATACTTGAATGTGCTGTGTAACCTGTGTAACGACCTGCCTGTTGCTGAAGCATAGCCATCACTATATTTAGATATCAAGCACCAGTCAAGCACTGGGGAAGCCTCCTACTCATGATCCAGTGAGAGAACCGATCAGAGGCGCCCGAAGCGCGTTTTGGGAGCCCACCAACATCGAGGAGACTCGTGCGGAGGATTGGAATATGCACTGGCAGACTCGGACTCGTCGCCCAGCGAGAAAAGAGCTTTTGTGCACGGCATTGAGAGGCGCACTGAAAGGCAGCGTCGAAGAGTCCATGCAGGCAGAACAGAACAAGAACAAAAAGTTATGGTCATCGTCACTTTTACATC
Source organism: Termitomyces sp. Mi166#008 (assembly GCA_018857285.1). Classification (NCBI taxonomy): domain Eukaryota; kingdom Fungi; phylum Basidiomycota; class Agaricomycetes; order Agaricales; family Lyophyllaceae; genus Termitomyces; species Termitomyces sp. Mi166#008. The sequence continues at coordinate 5,961 of JABAKA010024289.1, read as the reverse complement.
TGTTGACGTGTTGTTTGGCTGAAACATGCATTGGAGCCACACTTTCGGCCTGCCTCCGACTCGTGGCGCCTTTGCGTTTCTTATGTCCTTCAAATTTACTACTAGGATACGACAATTCTCAATTGCGAGTCGGACTCTGGACTCTCTCACTTTGGCAAATATTCTATCACGCTATCTCTACTGGTTCCATGCACGGCATACCGAAGGCTAAGACTGAATTCTGACTCTAGTAGAGACTCTGCCAAACGTAAACATTTGAACTGAAGACATGACATTGGGAAGCGTACTCAAGAGTTGGAGCCCATAAATCAACCGGTACCCATCTTCTTCCATCTCTATACTTTGCAGCACAGCTTTTGTAAGTTAGTACACAGCAATCATTTTTATTCTATCAATTACAAAGAATGTCATTGTCCTATTGATAAAGTCCGTCTGAAGATTTCGGTAGTTTCAAAAGTGAGGTATGTAAGTAACCCAATTGACAGGTGTGTAGATACCTGCGTCAGGTTTTCGTAGTAGCACAAACATCTCAACCAAAAGTAACAGGCGCGCTGCCATGTAGAGGAATAGACTCATCTGGGTAAAGGGTATATACAACCTATTGATCAAATAATGTACCAAATTCACTCGCGGCGGCCATTGTCCCCCAAGAAGAAGTCGACGAAGAGTGATGATGTGTGGTATCCATGACACAATAGATGGGCAGACAAGTGATTATTATGGACGAAGTGCGCCATAGAAGTTGTTCAAACTTGCTAGCAAACTCAAAGTCCCATGCCAGACAATGGATAGCTCCAAATGTAACCGCCACCGCACAAGCCATATATCCAGAAGTCGAACTCTCTGTTTTGGTCAAATTCCCAAACAAGTACGGCTCGCCACCTGGCCCCATGTCAGGATTAGCTACGTGCATGGACTCTCTGGTCAAAACTGTACCACTTGTTAAAGCCTTTCGCTATGGTCGAAATGGCGTACCACACAAATGTGCATGCACACCACACCACTGCAAATGGAAAGAAAAATGCATAGAGCATTGATAGAAGTAGACAATATCTAAGAAATTTGAGGGCAGACCATATCGACGTCAAACGTGTTCTGCCGCATGTCGTCCGTCTCTCTGTGGCATTGATACGAGCATGTGAATTGATTGCACTCTGCGGGCCTTGCCCATGAAGAACTACTTGTTCGGGAAGAGGTAAACTAGGAGGAAGGTTAGGACCGTTGCAATGTCGGCAGAGCCCTGACTGGCTTCAGGGAATCGATTGACAATTGTCATTCTGGGCTCAAATGGGAAATGTTGTTCAAGGAAGACTTCATTGTATGACAGAGGACTATCTCCAGGATCTATGGGGACTCGGTTCCCATTTGAGATACCTAGATCCTCCTGTTTTGGCCCATGACCATGAGGGGCTGGATTCTCTTCAGTACCTGTGTCGAGTGGACCTCCAAACATCGTCATGCGGCGACGAATAGGTTCATGATATGTCGTAATTTGTATTGGGTAGCTGACATCAAGTGGCTTGTTCCACCAACAAAAGTATATCATCAAGTTGAGCAAGGCAAACGCAAGCGTGACAATCTCAAGCTCGCTGATGGCAAGATGTTGAATTGCACGTGCGAGAACCTGTAGGATAAACCAGGTGACTTGAATCAGGACCAGGCACTTTGCCAAAATATCTCCTTTACTTCTGTCCATGATTTCCTCCTTCGATATGACAATGTCGTGGTTTTCCAAGTACGGACAGATATCGTCAGGATGCAAGGTCTTGGGTTTGCTCGGATTATCAGGCTTGCAAACTTGAAAGCCTCCCATTATTGCAAAAAAGCCGTGGGTTTGCGTCCAGCCATATTCTGAAATGACCACGTTACGATAAAAAGCATCATGCATTAGTTATGACAATTGAATGTCGAAGCTGGGTTGCACACACCTTTATACATCCGTGCCAATCTATGTGACACAAACCATTGCCGCAAAGCCCAGAGGACAATGAGTTCAGGAGCAACTAGCGCAAGAGCGAAGATCTTGAGGCGACGAAGTAAAGGTCTCTCAGAATGCTTGGGGATATTTGGATGTATTGCTATCCAAGTACAGGTGAAAATAGTGGTCAGACAACTCCATATTATGTCTGAAATACCTCTGTTGTTGCACGACGAAGTGGGCACAAGGTCTTCAGATGTTGATCCAATTGGAAGCTGAGTTGACAATTGGCGCACTGCGGTGAATGCAATGATCATCAATGTCAAAGCTGTTGGTGAGTGGAAGACGGGAAAGGAGTATGAGGAAAGATGCCTGAATGTGCTATATAGCGAGCTATATGTAAGCTTGAGCACTGCATGTCTCTGATGCATAGCCATCAATCTATTTGAATATCGAGTGCCAGTTAAGCGCTGGCGATGTTTCCTACTGGTCGCCCAGGAAGAGAACTGACAGAAAAAAGGGCGCCCCAAAGCATGTTTTGGAAGCCGACAGAGATCAAGGAGACTCGTGTGCGCTTTTGCAGGATTGGTCCCCCGCAATGCGCGCTGGCGGAGTCTGACTCATCCCCCAGCAAGAAAAGACGTTTGCGTGGGATGTGCGTTGGGAGTCACACCAACAGCTGAAGCTGGCATCTCTGAGTTCGCACTCGAGCTGTGAGGGTCCATGCGGGCCAGAAATTCGGAAGAGAGAAACCAGTAACAAGAGCTGTATTATGATTGTTACTATTCTGATATCTACCTACGCTAATATAAGGACATATTACAAGAATAAGCCTCGGTTGTATGTTGACGTATTGTTTGGCTTGTACCCAATATTTTGGCCGATCGCGGACGGTGAATGATCCCTTCTCCTCACCGCTTTTCCAAGGAACAACGGATTTTATCCTGCCATGACTCATTGTACGCTTCGTCACTGGAAAAAGAACTAGCAGTGGCATGGTAACACCACACTTTGAGCCTGCCTCGAGCTCCAACTCCAAGTCGAGCGATAGGCTGTTCTCCGAGTCGGCTTTGCAAAGGTTCGTGGCGCCTTCGCATCATTCTTGCTATGACTATCAAGGTGCCATACCGTGTACATATGCTCTTTATTAGCTTCACATGGGAGACAACTACGATCGCGAAACAGACTCCAGCTAAACAACAAAAGCACGCTGAAATCCAGATGACCCATGGGCTGGTGATTTTAGAGCTAAGTCGCCTTGATCACAGATAACTATGTCGCCATGTTGTCGATGATTCTTGAGCCTATCTCACAAAAGATGTCGGTTGAGGTTTACATTTCAACCAAGAGTCAACGGGGCTGTTGCACATGGTGGAACTCTGAGAAGAATTGGATCTAGTGATGGAACAAGGTCAAAGGTCAGCTTAGAAAGGAGAAGAGAGGTCAGCATGTACTTTGCACTGTCTCAGTGAGCTGACCATGGCACAGAGACAGATGATAATGACAACATTGTCCTTTTCAAGCCAGAGCTGTTTGCTATTTGTGCTCTTGAAGATATAGCAGTCCAAGGAGAGGAGGCAAACATTCTTAGGGATATACGACAAGGAAATCATGAGGGCATGCAGGAGGATGTTGTGGCCAAAGCAGCCATGGCCCTACATGCCAATCAACGTAACAGAGTAAAATCGGTACGCACAGATGAATGGGCTCTACAGGATGACCTGCTCACCTTTCAAGGATGCATTTATGTTCCTAACATTTCCAAGCTCTGAAGGCAAATTGTAGAACAGCATCATGACTCCTGCATTGCTGGTCATCCAGGCAAGTGGAAGACTCTGGAGCAGATATCCCACAACTACTGGTGGCCTTAAATGTCACAGTACATTGGCTCTTACACCAGCACCTGTGACCTATATTTCTGAACCAAACCTCATTGTCAACTCCCTATGGAACAGCTTCATCCTTTACCTATCTCTACAAAGCACTAGAGCATATCTTTGGTGGACTTCATAGTAGAGCTACCAGATGCTCATGGATACAATGCTATCATAGTAGTGGTGGACCTCTCTAGTAAGCGAGCTCATTTCATCTCCACCCACACAACATGCTCTGCTGTGGGAGCTGCCAATCTCTAACAAAAGAATGTCTGGAAGCTGCATGGCCTATCTGACACTTATGTCTTTGACCAAGGAGCTGCTTCCAGATGTGGAGTTTCAGTACAATGACCATGTTCACACTGGCACACAGATGTCCCCATTCTTCCTTGACACTGGCTATCACTCTCAGATGGGTTTTGAGCCTCATACACATCCATCAAAGAACAAGTCAGTGAATGAGTTTGTGAATCAGATGAGAATGGCATAGGAGGAGGCAAAGGCAGCACTAGCCAAGGCAAAGAATGACATGGCCTAATACTATGACCAAGAATGCACTTCAGCACTGCAGTATAAGCAAGGGGATCAAGTATATCTGGATGCATCAGATATCACAACTACTCGGCCTTCACAAAAGCTAGGACCATTTGTAGTCAAACAACAGGTAGGACCTCTAGCATATTGCCTAAGGCAACCTGTGGGGATGCACAAACTCCATCCAGTCTTTAATGTGATAAAGCTATTTCCTGCTCCAGATGACCCTATTCCTGGCCACTGTCCAAATTCACCACCACCACCAGTTCTGATCAGCAACAAGGAGGAGTATGAAGTGGAAGAGATTCTGAACAGTTGTTTCTTTTAGCATAAACCAGTTTAAGATGAAATGGAAGGGTTATGACATCAAGGATATATCTTAGGAACCACAGGATAATGTCCATGCACCTGGTCTAGTCCAAGAGGTTTATCGACAACACTCTAATGCTTCCTGAGCCATCTGAGGAATCTACTCTATTTCACCAACTGACTCTTCTACCCTGCACATGGAGACACTGCATGCTAGAGGGGGGGTCATGTCAGGGGACCTATCTCTCTTCACCTTTCACCTCTTTGCCCCACTATGATTTTCCTTTATTCTCCTTCCTTAGCCCTCCCCTTTGGTCCTACTTTCAGCCCTCTAGCTTCAATCCTACTCTGTCAATAATCCAAATAAGTTCCCAACTTGGCAGACCTGGAAGGGGTTTTCTTTTTAGAAACATCTTCCTCTTTTGGCAATGTCTGGCAACTTTCAAAGTTTGATCATTTTCAGAAATTTGCCTCTTTAGGTTTTCCTTGTGGCTGAATGTGGCCTTTGTGTATTGTACAGTTCCTTTCTACACATCAGAAGCCTCTGAAGCATTTCTCCTGGCATAGGGAATCCTCAGACTTGTTCTCTTTGGATTTCTCTCTGCCAGGTGAGTAGTTAGACTAGTATTCATCTGTACAACACTCAATATACTCTGGATTTTCCTCTGCCAGCTGTGTGACTGAGCCACAGCCCCCAGAGGTCATAACATAAATGCATCCTTGAAAGGTGAGCAGGTCATCCTGTAGAGCCCATTCATCTGTGCGTACCGATTTTACTCTGTTACGTTGATTGGCATGTAGGGCCATGGCTGCTTTGGCCACAACATCCTCCTGCATGCCCTCATGATTTCCTTGTCGTATATCCCTAAGAATGTTTGCCTCCTCTCCTTGGACTGCTATATCTTCAAGAGCACAAATAGCAAACAGCTCTGGCTTGAAAAGGACAATGTTGTCATTATCATCTGTCCCTGTACCATGATCAGCTTGCTGAGACAGTGCATCTGGCTTGCTCATGCTCTGTCCAGGTTTATGGTGCAGTGAGAAATCAAAGTTGGCCAGATACAAGGACCATTGAGCTTGACGGTGATTGAGCTTCTTTGCTGTTCAAAAGTACTGGAGGTTCTTGTGGTCAGTCCAAACTTCAAACTCATGCCATGCACCTTCAAGGAAATGCCGCCACTCCTCAAAGGATCAAATAATCGCAAGCATTTCCTTGTCATGTATCTCATAGTTCTGCTCCACCACATTTAAGCTCTTCAAATAAAAGGCTATAGGATGCCACTTGCCATCCTCCTTAGACTGCTGAGACAGTACCGCTCCAGTGGC
>JABAKA010024288.1:0-11776 GCA_018857285.1 Termitomyces sp. Mi166#008 | reverse complement strand
AGAACTGGATTATTAATGTGACAACTGCATCTTTGTGCTATGGTCCACCAACTCTCTCAAGATTGATACAATGTGCTGAGTTCTCCACAGGAGTGCTAGTGCCAATTGCAGTCACTGTTGCCTATTCTTCTGCTTGGTGACAGATTTCTCAAACATCACATAACCTCATTCTGATCCATAACATTCATTAGGCAGCAGACTCAAACTTGGCTTTCTAGATGGCAATTGGCTATAACTTGCTTGGGTACTGCATTTTTCACTGGATCTTTGGGAATGGTATTTGGAACAGCAATGACTGCATATCAATTCTTCCAACCCAGCACTGTGCCACTTTTGGAACGTTTAAATAATGCCAATGCTATACTTTCAAAATTGAATGTAGCTGAAAACTGGTTTGAATTTATACCTGTAAGTTTCCCACCATTAAGTATAATGATTTTCAGCCAACAATCATGGTCCAGCCAGTTGTCAATGATGCCTTCATTATATGGCGTGCATGGGTTGTCTTTCAAAGAAGGTGCTGGGCACTGTATATTTCAACTGGATTTTGCCTCTCCACTCTTAGTATGTGGTCTCCTTAAGTGGTGTTGTATATAAGCTGAGAGCTGATATCCATAGTGCTTACACTTGTCACTCTGGGAATATACTCAAACCCTGATGTCCTCCTAGCAGCTGTACTATTTGGTAGTGCAGTGTTCAGTTATCTATTCATGGCCTGTACAATCTGCTCATTTTTGACCAACCTTATTGCAACATCCTTCATTGGCTGGACATTATGGTATGCTCTTAAATATCCACAGAATCTCTCCAAAGCTATACAACAACAGGGCACAGCTAAAATTCTTAAGAACCATGGACAGTCAATATCGTCAATCATTCAAATTGTGGCAGATTTTACACCTCATGGCAGACACAGGAGCTGTATATGCTGTTCTTCAGGTGGGACTTTGAAGTATAGCATGATTATGCAAAAAGTAATTTCAGACCCTCAGCTGCTTGATATTTTGATAGGCCTCTTCAGTAATCCCAATCACCTTGCTGTAATCATTGCCAATGAGGTGGTTCTGATGATTTACTTGTCCATATCAGTGAGTGCCATTTTGCTCCGGTGACTCTGCAGATGCTCACTTTACTGCAGCTTGTCTATCCTGCTTTGACAATTGCACTCATCCATGGGCCATTTTCAGTCATAGGTGTACATGAGACTGTGAACTCCCTCCACATTTCTTCTTCTGGTGTCTGAGTGGATACTGTTTTCATATGAACATCCCAATCACCAGAAATCTTTCACATCTTCCTCTTTCTCCTATATGCCATCAATCTTTGGTATATGAACTCCCTAAACTGTTCCCTGTGATTCTCCCATATTTATTTGTCCCAATGACTTGGATCTAAGTTTCCCTACATTTGTTTTATAGCACTAGAAACTGTGTTGGAAACAATGTTCTAAGAGCCCAAGTTTTCAAGCTTTTGAGGCCCAACTATCTATGTAGCATCTGTCCAGTTTGATGGAACTGACTGTCCTCAGTCAGCCCAGCCTTTGAACAAGACCAAACATCCTCTCACTCTCCCGCCCAATCACCATGAAAAATTCTTTTTCACCTTGAAAAAGATTTTTCTTTTCACATGCCTTTTTCACTCATTATTTTTGATTTGATCACATTCAATTTCCCTCAAAAACCCATTCTTTTAACATCCTGGTCCTCCCTATGGCCCCTCTTGCTTCTTCAAACATCTCTACTGGCCTTTGCAAGGTGCAAAATGGCCCTGGTACCCATCCCACTCAGGTGCAAGCATTGGTCCACACCAATGGTGCAGCACAAGCTGGAGGACAGGCCTCATCTCCTGACTTCTACAGTATGCTTGAGCAGTCAGTCAAGCACAATGACAATCAGGCTATTATAGCCATCCTGCAACATCCTTCCTTCATACAAGCCACCATTGGATTATGCAACACCACCAGAGCCTTTCTAGGCTTGCCTGCTGATCAACCTCCTCACTCATTGTTTTGACATGCTCACTCTTTCCCTTTAAAAACCACAGGGTGATCCTGACAGCAAACCTAAGCTCAAAAAGGTGAAAGTCACCCCAACTTTAGGTGCATTCATGATTATTTTCCTTCTCTGTTTCTCCATATTTAACATTTCATTTCCCTTTAGCCAAGTACAAGCCTGGCAGTGATGCAGTGCTTGCTCTCCTTGGCCAGGTTGATGCAGCCCTCAATGCTATGCAGCTTATGGAGGATAACCCCACTACCCTATATTCTGAATTGGAGAAACATTGTGAGGCTGTTGACTTAGCAGCTCAGCACCAACTCTATTCTTTGGACATTGCTCTGCAGACCTACAAACTGATCTCTGCCTGTTATAATTATTTGGACAAGGCCCTTGGACCCTCAGCAGCTGACCAGGCTGGTGCCTTGCTTAACAACCTTCAGTTTTCATGAGAGATAAGTCTCCCAAGGCTCTACTTCCCTCTTTAGCTTACTGAACAGATGTCTAGCCTCTGAATGACTCTGATGTTGAGTTCACTGATTCCTTGCAGGATGAGAGTAGTGCCTTCATGGAGGTTCAGGACTCTGCCATTATGTGGACACCAGTTCTGCATATGCCTTTGCTAGTTACCCCCCTCTCTCTTATCATCATAGCTCCCCAATATAGTGCCCTTCTTTCTGAAATTGTATGTTTTAAGCTGCTTCTTGAATGTTTCTTGAAGTCTCCTGGTTAAGTGACATTAATTGTTGGTATCCTTTTCTGAAATATCTGATTCACATTCTGATGGCTGAATGAGCTTCACAGGTCTAAATGAGATATCTCTGGTTTTAGGCTTATGTAGTTCCTTCCTTAGTTTCTTTAGCTTGGCTAGGGTAATATCTACCCAGTGCTCTAGGCTATGGGGTAACTTTAGCTGTTTGTGAGCTTTATAAGGTATAACTCAAAATGCTGCTACACACATCTGCCAAACTGACCCATCCAGTTCTGCCACAATGTAATTACCTCCCCAGGTCTTAGTAATAGCTACCATAGGCCCATGGAATCATGGTAATATCTTTGCACTGAATGAACTTTCTGTAATCATGTTTTTGACCAGGACTAAGTCCAATAGTTTGAAATTGAAGTCTTTTATTGAGTTTTTATGCTCTTCTGCAAACTTCAATGCCCATTGGAGTTTGTCCTTTCCAACATGCTCTTGCATTTCCTCAACATGTTGATAATGTTTGGCTAATGCTCAAGTGTGATACTCAATCAGTTCTTCTATTGTCAAAGGTCTGTTTGGTAACTCTATTAATCAAGTTGTTTTAACCAAATCTAATGGCAGAGTGGGATGGGCTCCTGTGACCATGAAATAGGGAAAACACCCAAATCTTTGCCATATAGTTATGTGATTACTCTACATAAGAAGAATCAGAACTATTTTGTGCAATCTTCACAGGCTTTAAACAAGGCTTGTCAGACATCCCAATGAGGACATTTGATTCAACTATTAGCTGGAGAATTGTATGGTGAGATAGCAATACCCCTGATTCCATACTTCTTTTCCAGCCATGCTGTCACCTGCTTAAACTGCCCAGCATTGTCTATAATGATTTCTGCAATGCAACCCCGACAACAGATCACATCTTTAAGCAACCATTGATCAATTGTCTTGTGGTTCTCTTTTTGCAAAGGGAAACCTTCTATCTATGAAGACAATGCACATCAACCATGTACAATGTACTTACAACCATTCAAGGCTGGTGTCATATGCATTGTATCAATGTGGATAGACTGGAAGATTGAGAGTGTGTATGTAACAGTTGGTTCTCTGTTCACTACTGTCTTTTGTTGTATCTGGTAGTTGTGACATATACCAACATACCACTGTACATCACTGTCAATCCCAGGCCACCAAAATCTCTCCTGTATCAACATCTTAGTAGCATAGGCCCCTCTATGCCCTAAAGCATTATGTGCTGACTTGAGCATAAACATTCACCTATCAATATTGACTACTAATTTGTATTACTCATCATGATTGCATTTGTACAGCTTTCTTTTTTATCAAAGAAGAACTGTCTAGCAAACTCTGGATCATACCCTTGTAAATTTTTGAGTTCTACCCCTGGATCTTGTAACCAACTTTGAACTATTGGTAACAAGTTGTCCCAGTCTTCACCCTCACTACCTTTTCAATGTTTCAAATAGGTCTGCATATCCTCAGTCCTCTGCTCTTCTCCATCATCAGGCAATAGTGGCCTAGACAGGGCTAGCACTGCTACCAGGTCCAGCCTTGTTGACTGTGATTCATTCAACACCATGCTCCTAAGGTTTTGCTCTTGGGACCTGGCTTGGCTGAGTTCCTTATCAAAATCTGATACTTTTCTAGTTATCATCTGAAGGTAGCCTCCTCTAGTATCAATTTGATCTGCAAACTCCTCAAGTGCTAATGGTTCCCAATCCTCCCAACCAGGTACATTATTATCCTTGTCTGGATATTCAAAGTACATGGACTTTGGTTCATCCATTAACTCAGGATCAACTGGTGGGTACTCCTCATCCCTTGGTTGCTTAGTTCTTCAAGACAAACCATCCACACTGAAAATCTTGCCTGGCACATGCCACAAGGTAAAATAATAGAGCAGAACATCCTCAATTCATCTCATGATAGTGGCATTGGGTCCTACTCCAAGATTGCTTCACATTTCTTTCAAGTATTTAGCATCTGTCTCCACCACAAGCTTCCTGCAATGAACCAACCAATATTTGTTGGCCTTCAAGGCCCTCATTAAACCAAATATCTTTTGCTTTGGTTGGAAGAACTAAGCTTCTCTCTCATTGAGGGTGATGGACTAGTAAGCCATGCTTACACCCCTCCCCTCCTTAAAGCATTACACAGGTGTACAATAATATATCTTTAGTAAAATTAATCATGACTTGTGCATGGGTGCATTAGAAAACCTCTTAGAGAAAAAGCTACTGCACCTGACAAGAACATGAGGGGTCTACTCTGTCAATTTTAATTTGTGCTCATTTTTGGCCAGCCATCTATCAAGAGCCTCATTCTCAGCAAGTTCTTAGCCTGACAACCAACAATCTTCCTCTGGGCCTCATCTAAGGTAGCACACTAAGTATTGCCATCCCTGACCCTAGCATCAGGAATCAACTATTTTCTCAACGAGCCACTCTGGTTTGTCAGTGTTTACCTCCACTGGATCAGGTTTCAGCAGTTCTCTCCTAGGGAACAAATTCCCATCATTTTCAATGAACAGCAGAATTTTGGAAAAATGAAAATGGCATCCCTTGTTGCTCAGGGACATTGGAATATCCAGTTTGACAGTTGACTTTACAAAATTAATGTCAACAATGCAGAACAGGCCATTGTAATGTGGCATAAACTTGGCTGTTCATGTCTTCAACCCTAACTTGTATTCCTTCCTTTTATTGTGTAGTTGACAATCTCACATAGTCTCCCACCTTCAGTTTAAAATTTTCTTGCTTGTCCTTATTTGCCTGTGCAGCCTGCAAAATCTTCACCTGAAGCAAGTTGTTCCTTGCCTCTGCTATGTTGACCTCCAAACAGCACAATACTTTTCAAGCATCCTCCATATGGCAGTCTTGTCACCTCAGTGGGAGTCAGCAGTGGAGCCAGATGTGGGCTTTGGCCTGTTTTCAGCTGAAATACAGAAAAGCGGGTAGACCTATTAACTGTATTCATCATGGCAAACCTGATCCATGAGATTGTGTGGACCCACTCTCTCTGTTGACAGTCAACTCAAGAATGCAACTCAAGAATGCAATGATTGAATTAGCATCTTATTCATCCTTTTGCTGGTTCCATCTGTCTCAGGGTGATACACAGTCAACATTTTTATGTTCACACCAGTCAAGGTATGCAATGTTCACCAGAATTCTAACATGAATAACTTATTGCAATGACAAATAACCTTTAGGAAGAGCCCATTTTTGCAATACCAGCAATCAAAGAATAAAACAGCCATGTCCATAGCTGACATATCAGTCTAACATGGCATGATCTGAATGTCAGCACCCCAATCAATCTGTCATTAACATATGACAATTAAAGCCCTGGTCCTCTGGTAAAGAGCCCACAAAGTCAATCACCACTGAATCTCCATGGTTGTCAGAGATTGGTAAAGGGTGTAATGGCCCCAAGGGCTTCTGTGTTGTCACTTTGTTCCTTTGGCAGTCATGACACAATGGCACATATGCATTCTCTAAGTTATGACGCATCCTTGGCCAATAATACACCATCTACAGAGATGTGTATATCTTATTAAAGCCAAAATGACCAAGCACTACAGTCTCTCTCAAACATCTTCCACATGCAGCACATACAGTCTCCCACCAATAAACCATAGCCCATCCTGACACAACACATCTTCTATGCCAAAGGCCACTGCCATCAGCAAGCATGTTTACACATCCAACTTGTATCTGGCCTTAATCAGCCACAACAGCTTCTTGTCTGATATTACCTCAAGCATTGCCCTCACTGCTATCTCTGCCACCTCCTCTGGCCATTTGGCCAGTCTATGAGCCATCACCCATGGTTCATATGAGTCCATAGTCAGTATGGAGAAACAGTGAGTCAGCATCTCTCCATATGGTGCCATTGCTGCCACCATTGCATCATTGCATTATTGCAATCATCTGTCTCTATTGTTGGCAACCTGGACTATGCATTTGCCATGACATTATCCTTTCTCCTTGATATGAACAATTTTACACTCAAACTAGCTTACAAATTCCATCCAGCATGCCTGTTTCCACAACAGGTTGCACTCCATCATAAAATTCTCCAAAGTTCTATGGTGTGTAACCACCATGAACAAAGAGCCCAACAAATCCATGCATTACTTGCACAACACACAAACTATCACCAACAATTCCTTCTCATGAACTGGGTAATTAAGCTCAGCTTCCTTGAATGTCATTGAATCAAAAGCCACAGGTTGTGCAGTCTCCTATGACTCACTAAAGGACAGCATTGCTTCCAAACAGTGGTTAAGGAGACAGTTCCTTATAGGAACATGTCCAATCTAGCTCAGCTTAGTTTGGTATGATTGGTCTTCTTCTATCTATCATCTGGACCACCTGGCATTCCCTTATCCCCTTCTGCTAGTATTAGTCATCTTTTATGAGTCATCAATCAGACCATTACTCATCTTTGATTATTGTTAGTCATTCTCCTTTACATACCTTGGACTAATGTGTCATATAGTGTTAGTCATAGGTACTCAGAGATGTAGTATATAAGGCAGCCTGCAGGATGGAACATCCTCAGGCTGAACAATAGCAGTGTTTACCAGGCCTATCCACTAAACCAACTGTAAGGCTACCAGTGACATGCTCTCCTGTCATTGATGCCCACTCTCATCCTTGCTTACTCCTTGCTCACCTCAGGCCTGCCCTCGTAGCTTGCTCATCACTTGCTTGTCATCTATTTAGGCATTGTCTAGCTCACTTCTTGGTTGAGTATTCCATGGTCCAGCCATCCTCTTACAGCATCAAGAGAAGCATCTCCAGAAGCATCCTTTGCAGCCAAAAGCTGTAGCAGAAGCTCCTCTTGCTCAGAGGGAGAGAGGTAGTGCACCTCCAGTTCTGAGAGCAGTAGCACATAAAGTGGCCAGGTTTTCTACAGCAATGGCACAAGAGAGATGTTAATGCATGTTGGCAAGAGGCATCTACTTCTATGGAAATTCCTAAAGATAGAGATTGTGCTGGTGCTAGAGGTGGTGGAGTAATAAAGGGAGCATATGCAGCAGGGAGGGAATGAGCAACTAACAACTGAGAAGGATGATGGACTGAATGAAAAGTGTTGGGACATTATAGCTTATGCTTTAGCTCCGTAAGCTGCCATTGGTCACAAGCAACCTTGTACCAAGTAGTGATGCTATTGTCTGGGTGTCCTTCTGCTAGATTAGCAATGTGTTCTATGAAAGTGGGGTGTCAGCCATTATGGAAGGTGAGGCAGAGCTAAAGACCATCCAGATAACCAGCCTGCTCAGTTAGAGCATGAAAGGAGTTGTCAGGTCCTGCTGACTCAGTGGCTCTCATCTAGGGCAATAACCCACTAGTCAGAGAGATCTGCAAACTAGCATGTAGACTTATGGAGCATTGAAGTGGTCTTAGTCATTGAGAACGCAAGACACACTGAGAAGTCAGGGTTTGGGTGTCGATGATGCAAAGTCCAATGAGAGGTAAGTCAATTGGAGGACTGAGAGCAGCATCAGCAAATGAAAATGGAAGATGGAATAGATTGAGAAGAATCAGGAGACTTAGTATGACAATAAAAGGTAGAACAAACTTGGACAAAAGGGTTGGCAATATCAAGACTAAGGACTGACTACCATGGTATGAAGGTTTAAGTATTACAGTAGGGCAGATCACCAGAACAATGTTGGAGAGGGTTGAGGGGGGTGCTGAGACATGCAGCACAGAACTGTATGGTTGGTTTGTGGGTAGTCGGATGTGAGGACAAGCGATGGCGAGCCATTGTGGTGTTAGTCCATCCTAGGAGTGGTGGAACACCAACAGACTAGTAAATGGCACCAAAGTCCTGCCTCTTGAGTTGCTACTGATTCTGTTGTAGTGTGATCATTATCATTGTTGTGGGGTGGCATGTGAACTGGCAGCACCGTGCCCTGATTCAAAGGAGAAACCTGGTGTGTGCTGGTACTATTGTGACAGCCACCTCAGCTATTCCCTTAAGGCACATTAGGAGGTGTTGGTAGGCATAGGTGCATGAAGAAAGAGGAGGAGAGGAGGAAAGTGAGTCAGGGTAGCTGGTCCAAGCAGTAGGAAGGAAGGGTGGCATGTGGGAGCGGTCATGCATGGAGCTTGGGAGACTTCTTCAGAGGATGAGGGAGGTGATGAGGCAGCTGTACTCAATCGCTGACAGGCCTGTGCCACTATGAGGAGCCAATGCCCAGAGCACCTGGCATCGCCTCTCTTTTTTCCTGAGCCTTTGCCTGTCATTCTGATAGACTTTGGAAAGCCCAGTGGTCTGCTGGTAGGCTCAGCAAAGGCCTGGGGAAAGAACATTCCAGTGCATGGTGAGTAGGGTGGAGGGGTCTTTCCCAGTGGTGCTGATCAATCTGGGTAACAAGGTTTTTGAAACCCTCATAAGTAGGCTGTTTTGGCATAAGTTAGAGCACATTGTGAATGTGCTTTGGCAGGGCCTCACTGAGCTGGAACCTCAAGGCATTGTAGTTCCAGCCTGTTTCATAGGCCTCCTTTTCAAATTGAACAATGAATGCAGTGAAATGTTTGTCAGCACTCATTCTAAGAGACACAAGTTTCCTTTCAGCCTTGGTGACCATGTCAAACACTCTGAACTTGAAGGAGAATTTGTTAATGAATGCCTGCCAGTTTGTGAAGAGGGGAGTTAAAGGAGAGAGTGGCAGTGTAGTGATCTAGTGCAATGCCTTGCAGGTAGGACATGGCAAATACAACCTGTGCTGGTCAGAAGCAAAAGTGTGTGGCTTGCCCTAGAATGTGGTCAAGCACTGAACAAGAAAGATTCGCCATTTCTAAGGGTTGCACCTGCTAAAGGGTTTGAGCTTCTGAATGTCTAGTCATCCTTCATGTGCAAGAGCCTTGCACATGCCACCAGGGTCACCTTGATTGTTGTTGTTCCAGGCAGAGGCACTGCCATTGTAGTAATGATAGTAGTGATTTCTGATGCCACTGTGTGGCAAAAATGCACTGATCACTGGTCTCCATCCACTAGGGAGTCCACCCAGAGGAACTCCTCCTGGTGCTCCATCACCGAGGGGCAGGGCTGCCAGGCAACCAATTTAGGGGGCCGCTGTCCAGAGGCTCAGAGGGGAGAGCACCATCCAGGTTACCTGTGTTGTCTATGCTAAAGGGGGGGAAGCTGTATGCTGAGCTGTATCCTAAAGAGGAAGGTGCCCTTGGGCCTTGTGGAGCAGCACCATGTCTAAGACCATTAATCAGATTGAATCCTTGGTCCTGAAAAACTCAAGCAGAAACCAGTTGTCAGGAGTCAAGGGGTGCAGTGTTACTCATTGGGCCCATGGATGGTCATGGTGGCTCAATCATTGGGGTGGTGGTCAGAGGAGAAGGAGGAGAATCTCTTTGGGGTGGCTTGGTGAAGCGAGTATGGGTTTGGGGTGGAAGCGGCAGTAGTGAGGGAGCTCAGAGATCCAAGTGCAGGGGTTTTTCATGTTGGAAATTCATGTGAGGAGGCTGATCTTGTTCAGATTCAGGGTGGACCTGCTTTGGGGTTGTGCCAACATCAGGTTTGTTGACATAGCTCAGTGTGTGTTTGGAATGGACATCTTCTTTGACAGGTGCAGGGAGTGTCTGTGGGGCTAAGTGTCATGGAGGGGGTATGGGAATAGGGGGAGTGCCTGGAGGTTGATCCCAAGTTTGAAATGGATGGGTAATCAGCACCAAGTTGGATTGGAGTCATGCTGAGAGGCCTACTTCACACACCGCTGCTTGTTCAAAGAGTCTTCCAGAGAAGTTGAGACCTTGGAGAAGGGTTAAAGCTGCTTCCAAGTTATTCCGATGTCAATTGTTTGAGTTGGTGGCAGCAGGTTTTAGAGCAGTGGTGTTGGGGGCATGCCAAGCCATGGGTATTTCCTTTTGAATGTGGAAGGAGTACATGGTGTCAGTCAGACTCCTAAACTCACTCAGCAAGGGAGAAACATGGATCTCAGCAACCAAATCACACAACTCATCATGCAGTGAGGTGTCATCCTGTAAAAGTCTGAGCTGATGTGATGAGAGATCTCCTTGCTCATAGACTTCAGAGAACATCAAGATGTGACCAGCCCAGACCTTCATGGTAGCCTCTGATGCAGAACACTCCAGGTTCTTAAAGAACTCCTGGGTCCTTAGGGAGAATGTGTCTCATAAAAGATGGAGCTTCTTTAGAATCACATCATATTGCCGAGAATATTTTGCCCATTGTCCTGCACACTGGAGCAAGAAGTCACCATCACCCTGAGATGTGTTTCCTTGTCTCAAAGGGGTTGGAAGAGTGTGAACAGCTGGAGCTGCCACTGAAATTCAACAATGAGACTAGTGGATAACAGAGGTGGTGGAGGGTTGAAAGCCATCCCATCCACTTGAGTACACCAGTCCTGCCATGGGCAGAGCAGTGCTGGCAAGTGCCAGAGCAGTCCACACCTAGTTTGGAGCCTCAAGCAGCACTCTAGTATAGGTTTGGAGATCTAAACCTTGTATAGGAGGAGGTACCAGAGAGTGCCAGTCAATGCCAGAGCCTCAACTGATTGAAGGTCCCAGCGAGTACCCAGTTTGATCTGTTGGCCAGTAGCAAGTCAGAGGATACAGTGCAACAGGTACAACAGGCTGCTGCTGGCTTAGAGGAGTGACAGCACTGTTGACTGGGTTTGGGAAAATTGAGCAGCTGTACTGATCAACTGTGTAGGTCGTCATCAGCCAGTAGTTTTAAGTATAAGTTGCCATTTGAGCTAGCTGATGAGTGGGGGTAGTCTCAATATTATATCAGGTCCCACTGACCTGGGGGCTCTCACCTAGAGCAATAATCCACTAGTCAGAGAGATCTGTAAACTAGCATGTAGACTTATGGGGTGTTGAAGTGGTCTTAGTCGTTGAGAATGCAAGACACACTGAGAAGTCAGGGTTTGGGTGTTGATGACGTGAAGTCCAACAAGAAGTAGGTCAATCAGAGGATTTAGGGCAGTATTGGCAAATAAAAATGGAAGATGGAATAGATTGAGAAGAACTGGGAGACTTAGTATGACAATAAAAGGTAGAACAAA
>JABAKA010024287.1:0-11803 GCA_018857285.1 Termitomyces sp. Mi166#008 | reverse complement strand
TGGCTTTTGTGTATTGTACAGTTCCTTCCCATGCATCAGAAGCCTCTGAAGTGTTGCTCCTGGCATAGGGAATCCTCAGACTTGTTCTCTTTGGATTTCCCTCTGCCAGGTGAGTAGTTAGACTAGTAATCATCTATACAACACTCAATATACTTGGATTTCCCTCTGCCAGCTGTGTGACTAAGCCACAGCCCCCAGAGGTCACCCTTACAAATATGCCTTACACAACAAGCATGTATGGCAGCAGCATGCTCACAGACTAATGCTCTGTGCTCCTCTTGGACCTTGTTGGTGCAAGTAGAACAATGCTGAGAGCACCTACTCATGTGCACCTCACCCTTTAACCAATCAATCTCTCGATTGTGCTATCAAAGCCAAGTTAAGCCCAGGATCATGTCTTGCTTCCTAAGACTAGTAACAGCAAAGGATGGCACGTTCCAAATAAAAGCGATAGTGCAGAATGAGATCCAGGAATAAACTTGTTGCACCATTATCCAATAAAGCAACAATGCTCTGATTTTATTGTGTGTTGGTGGTCTCAATCTCCACATTCAGATGTAGAGAGTTTGGAAATGGAGAAGAGGCAACAACATATTGACAAGGGAGGTGTTGTTCCTAGGCAGGGATTTGTGGGTGAGAGGATGGAGAGGAGGGGACGCTGGTTGAGCCTTTGACTGGAGGAGGGTTTTGTACATCAAAGAGGGTGCTTACAAGTTCAGTCATCAAATTGTCAACAGAGGAACATGTATTGTCAGGTTCTATAGACAGACAAGCAAACTGATTAGCACCAGGCAGCTGAGGTGTACAACTTATCCATTGCCCAACTAAAAATCCTCTTTCTGTTCAGTGGATGGAGCTGCAGAGCCCACTTCCAAAGACAGATCCACTGGTGAAGCATCAGGAGAGGGGTCTCCAGAAGCGTCCTTTGCAACCAACAGCTGTAGCAGAAGCTCCTCTTGCTCAGAAGGAGAAAAGTAGTGCACCTCCAGTCCCTGAGGGCAGTAGTGTGCAAAGTGGCCAGGTTTTCTGCAGTGATAGCACAAGAGAGGTGTTGATGCAAATTGGTGAGAGGCATCTACTTTCATGGGGATTTCTGAAGGTAGAGATTGTGCTGGTGCTGGAGGTGGTGGAGCAATAAAGGGACTATGTACAGTGGAGAGGGGACAAGCAACTGGCAACTGAGAAGGACAATGGACTGGATAAGAAGTGTTAGAACATCATCGTTCATGCTTTAGCTTCATAAGCTGCAACTAGTCACAAGCAACCTTGTACCAAGTAGCAATGCTATTGTCTGGGTGTCCTTCTGCTAAGTTATCAATGCATTCCATGAGAGTAGGGTGTAGGCTGTCATGGAAGGTGAGGCAGAGCTGAAGACTGTCTGAATAACTAGCCTGCTCAGCTAGAGCATGGAAGAAGTCAATATAATTGTCTAAAGATTGCTTCCCTTGGCCATACTGGTTGGAATTATGGAGGGAGAGTGCTGCAGTCTTAGCTGGTTCCAAGGGAAAGAACTTTGCTTAGAAATCAGTCTCAAAGGCTTCTCAATTGATGAAGCTATTCACTTCTCCAGGTTGTTGAAAAACCCAAAGTGCATATGTCAAGGCACAGCCCAACTTCATGTATGAAAGGACCCAGGCAATCTTCAAGGCATCAAAAGCAAAAGTTTCACTGCTCAGTTGGATGTATATGACACAAGACTGAAGGAAGCATTCACCCACTGCTTAGTCTCCATCATAAGTGTCAGGGAGTGCTGGGCAAGGTATTTTTGTGTGTGGAGCTGCAGAGATGTCAGAGCGAGGTGGAGGATTCATCTCTGGTGGTGTAGAAGGTGTGGAGGCAATGACTGGAGTAGGAGGAAGATGCTCTAATAGCATCTGAAGAGAGTGTGAGATGGTGTCCATAGTTTGGTGCAATCTGGCAAGTTCAGTCATGTGCAGGGTCAGAGAGGTTTGGGTAGTCTGCACCTGAGTCTCTAGAGCAAGCAGACAGTTCCAGGCATTGTCCTGGGGGCTGGAAGCATCTGAGGAATTGGCTGGAGCAGTTGGTTGGGTCATGGAGACTGTAGGGGCTAAGAGTAGTCCGATGGGAGAGAGACCAATAAGAGGCAAGAAAGAGGGTTCAAGCAGGCTAAAGGGGGGCTCTCAGAAAGTTGAAGACTTGTTCTGCTATAAGGGCAACCTCTGGAGGCTGTGGTCCAGTCATGCAGCTGGCAGAGGGAAGACCAAAGTATATTGAATGTTGTATAGATGATTACTGGTCTAACTACTCATCTGGCAGAGGGAAATCCAAGGAGAACAAGTCTGAGGATTCTCTATGCCAGGAGCAGTGCTTCAGAGGCTTCTGATGCATGGGAATGAACTGTACAATACACAAAAGCCACAGTCAGCCACAGAAAAGGCCTAAAAGGGGCAAATCTCTGAAAATCATCAAACTCCAGAAGTTGCCAGACATTGTTGGTCTGCTGGGTTGGGAACTTGTCTGAATTATATACAGAGCAGAATTGAGGCTAGAGGGCTGGAAGTAGGACCAAAAGAGAGGGCTAAAGAAGGAGAATAGAGGAAAATTATAGCAGGGCAGAGAGGTGAAAGGTGGAGAGAGATAGGTCCCCTGACAGTGACCCAGATATGAAATGGGACCTAGATATGAAACAGCTGTGGTAAATGACTTCCACAGCTCACATTCCTCCTCCAAATCTTCTGGCAAATATTTTAGTAATGCTATATATATAATCCATTGATCCCTTGACTTACATTTCTTGTTTGTAAAGAGGAAAAAAAGTGACAAAAATCAAAGTTGTGAAGATGATCAAAATTTGGTATTTTGTTTCACTCAGTCTTTATAGTGTCAGAGCAGCTGAAGTTGAAGATTTCCCAAATTACTCATGTAGGTATAAGGATATAATACTCATTGATATATCATATTTTTAGCATATAACATCCATGAGAAGAGCAGAGGGCAAGCTTCAAAAAATGGAGGAATGAATGTGCATGAGAAATTTTCAAACTCAGCCTAGCATCTTGTCAAGTCTTTTGTGTTCACAACATGACTAAATGAATGACATGTTGCAGAATCTCAAAGTTTGGTGGGGTCACAGGCCTGTCATGTTTCATTTCATGCTCAAAACAACCCTCCCATTGATAACCCTCCCATCAGGATGTCTATGGCATCCCTTCTTGTATAAGAAAAAGTACAGAACTTGCTTTATACATACATGAGATACTAAAGATGTAAGCCTCAAATTTTTGAAGGGAACACTTTCATATTGACAAAAGCCAAAGTCATCTGAAATCCCATTTCATATCTGGGTCACCGACAGTAACAACAAACAAAAAACAATTAGATGATTAGACTACCTAATACCTGGGCAATGAGATGTGAAGATGGGGAAAGTAAACATACACATGGCAATGTCATTTTTTGGGTACATATAAAGTGGCTTGTGCTGATAAATGCACAACCAGACACTAATTAAAAATTATGTGAAGAATAAGAAACTCAGTTTTAGGGGCAATATTTTCAATTGAAGCAGGACTATTGGAGTTTATAAATCATCAATCAATATCGCTACAATCACATGAAATGTCATTTTTTGGGTACCAGAAAAGTGGGAGTAAAACCTCATCTACTTAAAGTTGTTTTTCAATGACGTCTACTGTGAGAGAAGCACTGCATGACATGAGTCAGTTATTCTCATATCAGTGAGCCAAAAACACCTTGGTATGCAGAACTTAGGGAAACACCACCAGAACAGTACTCCAGAATGAGAGAGGTAACATTGTCCATAACTCTCGCTAGAGCTGCAGTGCTTCTTCTGTCTTCAAATTAATTTAGGTTAGAGAAAATGCACAAGGGAATCGATAGTTATCTGTTACTTAATCTGTCAAACTATTACTGATTGTCCTACAAGTGAACTTAATGATATTGAAATCAGGTGTCCTACCAATGGCAAAGACAATGGTAGGCTCCTCAAACATTATTCTACAATGAAAGGCTCAAGTAACTAAGATCCCAGTATTCAGGTGATAAGTCAGGCACTTTATACATCTTTCCACCAAGCTTTGGCAGGCGTGACTGCCCTCAAGTGGAATGCCGCTGGTATAACTCCTAAACTGATGGAAGGAATTTTTTGAGAAGCTAAAGATCCTTTGGAGTGCTTACTTCTACACATGCCCTGGTCTCAGAAGAAATAGGATTGTCATTTCTTGTTCATCACCAGCTTCTTTTATCGTAATTTAGATTTGGCTGATTCATTTTGTCATACCTTCAACATGTGCCTGTGGCTTGCATGTGTCCATGTTTTTATCATTGATAATTCACAAATCAAAGAGAGAATTGGATGATGTTCTCTATTCCACCAGGCATCCTGAACATGCACGGATCAACTTTGGATCAAGTCTCACAAACCGCAGCAAGTGTACAGATAGACTAGAAGTAGAGTGTACAGATAGACTAGAAGTAGAATGTTCTTGGCACCTAGGAAGGGGCTCTCCTTACAATGTCCCATAAAAATCTGTTATGACCACCTCATTGCCTCCATTAGGGGCACTCCTATAACACTGTAAGACCATGCATCCCATTCACACAAGAAAAAAATGTCTTACCATTGACATCTGCCTCCTAACCACTTGACTTATAAATGATTATGTGCTGGGTTCAATGAGAGTTAAGTAACCAGGTAATCCTTACTTAATGTGCTCATGTATGATGTGTTCTATGCCCATGCAGCTGAGCTGTTCAGTGAACACAACAATTTTCAGATCTAAAGAATTCTAAAATGGGTTCCACTGCTGAAAGCTGTCCTCAGCTTGGTATGCCACTATTGTAATTAATTGCACTTTCATATCATTCATGCAGTACCTCTAGAAATGGGAGTTATGCTTGAGTGCACTGTGACCCATGACTTGGAGTTCCTTCTTAAGGGATTTACATCCCTCTGAACGATAGAAGATGAAGATTTGCTTGCCACAATGACATTGCTGCATTCTTCTTCCACAAAGAAGAGGCTGGACAGCACAATTCTGAGGCCAAAATATATTAGAAGGAAGTCTGGGTTGATGAGGATATTTGAGCGCATTAGAAGGCCTCATAGTCCTGCTTAGGGTTGGGGTCTGGCAATATCTAAATATTCATTCAGTTGTAGGACAGACTCACCAAATCTTCCAAATGTGCTTGAACCCAAATTTATCAGTGTATATACCGATGAGGCCCCATATCATCAGTACCTGCAATGTAGAGCATCAGACATTGAGAAAGAACACAGAGGGATGTGATATGAGTGCATGAGGATCTAGAAAACATTAAATGTGAGCATCTGAATGACAAAAAAATAATTCTGATCTGGTTTCGTTAAAAGTAAGCAAGGTACATATACAAACTCCTTTTGTGGAGATTTTAAATCTCTTCTGCACAAGCCAGAATAGACTACAAGATCATGACACCTCAATTAGTGAGAGTTGAAACAAGTGACACAGATAACTAGATACCAATGGCTTGAGCTACAAACCCAACAATGAGAAGGAGTGTCAGTTGAAGGGTCAAATAGGCTACAACGCTTGGGATAAAGAGCATCAGGCTAAGGTTGGTTTTTTACCAGGATTGAAAGAGGCACCTGTTTTGCAATATAGCAATCACCGGTGTGTATTTGCTCTAGATTGACATAAATATACCATATATAGACATACACTTGTTGTGAATATACTGTTCCAGATCCTTTGCTATGGCATCATGCCAACCACTTGTGATGCCCACACACTTTGAAGTCTAAATATAATCTGTCTCTGAGGAATTGGTTGGATAGGACTGTGTGAGATGTATAATAAGCCTGGATAACTAGACAGAGTGATGTTCTTGGGAGGTTTGTAATGAGTCTACTGAATTGTGAAATACTCTAATAGAGGACACCTCTCTGATAAGAAGGATTGTCAAGGATGGATAAACACACTTTTGTACTCATGTTCAGTGTAAAATATCATTTTGATGGTAGAATATAGCTCACAGAGAAGCTCCTGTACAAGGATGCAAAGACTACATAAGCCATTGTGCTTGAATAACAGATAGGTTGGACAAATTGAAGGCTAAACATCATGATCTGTCAAGAGAGAGGAAATGCACTTCAGAATCATGGCGGGTATATGTACCTGAAGAACACAGTAGACAGCTCCAGAGGTCCAAAAGAAGTGCCAAGATGTGCCACACTCCAATAAGCTTATGATGTGAGATTCCAATACATCATAAAAATTGAAAGTGCTCCCTGTATTTGATCTAAGTTTGACTAGAGTTCTAATATAAAAGGTACTCACCACAATGTCCATCCAATGAATGATGTTGCAACTGCATTTGTCAAGAGAGACAACCTGAAAAAAGCATAACCCATCTGCACTGCAGCTGTGCCCTTACTGACAGATAAGAGCACATTGATCGGTGCAGCATATGATCCCCCATCCACTGGTGACTGATCCTTGTCTGCTACATACCCAGACATGAGAGATGTAGGTATGCCAGCACAACCACTTTGGTTATCAAACACTCATACTAAACCGCTCAGTAATGTGACATACCAAAGAAACAGATACATAGTCTGATTGAAAGCAACAAGGCCCATTGCTGCCTGTGAAAGATAGTCCATGCATGCCATATGATTATGGCATCATTAAAGACCAACTATACTGGAGGTTTGTTCAGAAGTGAGTTTGTGCAAGTTGTCAAACTCACTGGAAAAGTAGCAAGCCACATCATTGGAACACTGCTTGATGGATGTATGAAAATGATGACACCATTGGATGATAAAGCCATAATAAATGGACATGTGAAGAAGTAACAGTAGGGTATCGCAATCGACTGTGTTAATCGCAAGGCAGCAGTCCCAAGGCTTGTGAGGAGACCAAATGTTATTATTATCAATGTTGCATGTGCATGTCTAGATTTTCCCATGCACCTGAAATGGATGTAGTTCAGTATGCCATAGATGTAAGTGTGGAAACACAACCATACTTTTTGAGATTGTAGATTACTATGAGATACAATGGAGTGAATATTCCTGGTTCAAAAGTTCAAATAGGTACACAAGATCCCAGCAACAAAGACACCC
Source organism: Termitomyces sp. Mi166#008 (assembly GCA_018857285.1). Classification (NCBI taxonomy): domain Eukaryota; kingdom Fungi; phylum Basidiomycota; class Agaricomycetes; order Agaricales; family Lyophyllaceae; genus Termitomyces; species Termitomyces sp. Mi166#008. The sequence goes on along the minus strand of JABAKA010024287.1, from coordinate 4,716 downwards.
CATGCTCATGAGTGATATGATATACCATGTATTATACATCAAAGTACATACCCACACATAGAACAGAGACTGTCAATTGTACGAGCAAGGTTCCCACTATATCAGTTGAAAGATCCATGGCAGTGGGACCAAACATCCTTGATGGTAAAGGAGGCTATAGGATGATTGTTGATAGGCAACGCTAGAATCTGGATCCTTCAAACTTGAAGGAGAAGATAACTCTGTAAGAGTGAAGAGTTTCTAAAGTTTAGCGCTTACATCTGGATGATATTGCAACCACCTATTATATTGAGGGAGAGTTCAATGCATTGCAATTTTTCAGCAATAAGGGTGAACATATCACTCCTTGTAAAGTGATCATTCTGCCAGGGAGTGCAGGGTATGCTGCATCCCATTGTGATACTTGGAAGCTCAGGTGACATCATCAGAGAGAAGGTTCTAACATCAAGATACAACTGGCATTGAGTGAACAGTTAGAGTCAAAGAATGATCATTGCTTGTATGCTGTCTTTCTAGTGCCACATCCCATTGTGATACTCAGAAGCTCAGGTGGCATCATCAAAGAAGAAACTGACACATACAAAGTGAGCAAAAATTGATTCAATCTTTCGAGATCAATTTGGTGAGCACTCTCAGCATGTATTGTTCCCCAGACCTATCAGAATGTTCTCATCAACCATTGTATCATATGAGGCAAACAACGTTGTTCTTCTGCCCAGCTCCAGCTACTAAATCTGTACTTTGGAAAGCCTGATGAAGTAGCAGACAGCCTTGCAGTGTGCTTTTCACAGAACTATGCTATGCCATAAATGCACATGATCTGAGCTGGGCAGGAGGCCAGAGCAAGTAGAACAAAGCTCTGTTGAAATTGTATGCCACTACTTGCTAGAATGCCTGCAGTATGCTGATGTGAACAGTTGGTTTATATTTGTGATAGAACAATTAACCAAATGTTCACCAAGTTTTGGGGACTTGTAGCACACTTAGTCCACACAATTTATGTAGCACAATATAATGTTTTATTTGATTAGTTTTGATTTAACTTAAGCCAAATGGAAGAGTTCAACAAAAGTGGGTTCAATTTGTATCACAAAAACCTGAAGACTAATCTATTCACAGCCTAGGCAATCCACTCCCTGGAGATTCCAAGCTCGGCAAGAGTTTGCTTGCCCAAACTCTCCATAAAACACCCTCTTTTATACCCCTTCTGCTGTGCATGGACCAGGCATGCAACCCTTGTGGTTTGTCATGTGCATCATGTGTGCATGGGCTCAATTTCATGTCCATTGGTTGGGGCTTAATGGTTTTTCCAGATAGCCATGTCGTTCCATTCATCAGCTTCTGTTTCCATGATCCTTCTGCTTCTTTTTCCTCTTCCTTTGCTCTCTCAGACCTCCGTTGAGAGTCACTTGTTGTTGGCGTTTGAGATAGGCTGGCATGAGATGGTTAATGTGGTGCAGAGAGTTGAGTTTTGAGAGTTCGGATGTTGGATGCAGGTAAGTGACCAAAACTGATCTGTGATGGATTTAGCTGATGGTGGCTGGACACAGCCACCTGTTAGATGCCTGTGTTTTGATTGGGGGCCTATCTTACTTCTTGTTCCATTTAAGCTGCTGCTGGCAGCTTTTCTTTGTTTTTCTGGGTTTGTGGATGCTTCAGTTCTGGAAGTACATGCCTATGTCTACTGGTTTTGATGCCTGCTTACAGTTTTCAGCAGTTTGGTATATTGGGCTGTAGTAAGTACATAACTTTACTCTTCTCCATTTATCTCTGATAAGGGATGAGCATATCACCTCCCCCATACTCTTCCACTGACTGCTCCCAGTCAGCCCAAACTTCCTCAAAGCATCTGGACTGTTCCTGATCACTTTGTGCTCCACCACCCTTTTTCTTCCTTTGATCATATCCAGACTTGCATAAAACACCTTGGCTTTGACACCTCATCTTTTGCCATGGCCCCTCATGCTTTGAACATTCCTACTGGCCCTCACAAAACCCAAAACAGTGTTGTCATAAAGCCTCCTTATCCTTCTTTTGCCACAGAGGCTGTCGCCACCACATGTTCCAACAATTATGGTTTATTGAAATGTGCTTACAAGCGCAACAATAACCAGGGGTGACCCTCTTCCTGTTATTTGCCCAGGCCTTAACAGGTCTGCTGGGATTGGCAAAGGTTTTTCCTAGAACTGGCATGGATCAAGCCTGCTTGGGCACACTCCAGTTGGTGTGTAGGTGCCTCCTTTCTTTCTTTTCTCATACTCTCTTCCAGCATTTCACTGACCAGGCCAACTTCTTCCACATTGCTAATCAACGAGGCTTGTATGAAGCCTTGGTTTCAATGATGCAGTGCCTGGATTGTGGTGCTGCTGATGATTTCCTTGACATCACAGCTTCTTTTCCTTTGCTGACACCATTATTCAGATTGAAACAAACTGTCTCATAAACATGAGGCCAAGGAGGTAAGTCCTTGTCATCAATGTTTCATCACCTTTCTCAATCCTCTTAGCTGTGTCATCATACCAAAGATAAAGATGTGGATATGTTAGGTCTGTTGTCTACCAAGCACAAGGCTAATGTGAGTTTCTTCAGCTTTGAAACTTGACTTGCTTGCTCATCATTTTGACACTCTTTTCTTTTTTCTTTCAAGAACTTAGGCTGACCCTGATGGCAAACCAAAAATCAAAAAGGTGAAGGTCTTCCCAGCCTTTGGTGAGTTCTTGCATACTCCTTCTTTTTTTTTTTTTGCTGACTTTGCTAATCAGCCAACCATACCCCTGGTAGTGATGCTGTACTCGCACTCTTAAGCCAAGTTGATGCTACTCTTGAGGCTACCCAACTTGCTGAGGATAGAGCTGCCATGCCACATTCTGAACTTCAAAAGCATCATGATGCTGTTGATCTGGCTGTGCAGCATCAACTCATTTTCTTTGATCTCTCTCTACAAACTTTCAAGATGATTTTGGAGCGCTTGGACTGCCTGAACAAAGCCATTGGCCCTTCTGACATTGAGCAGACTGGTGCTCAGTTTTGTAAGCTTCAGGTCAGCTCTGAGATAAACCTTTTCTCAGTTATCAGCTCTTCTGAGGGGGCACGGTGGCTCAGCTGGCACCATTATGTTCCAGAGAGGTCATATGACCTTCAGTGGCAAGTGCAAGGTTGGGGGTTTGACTCCTGTTCTTGTATGCACTGCGCCTGCACAGCAAAAACACCTTAGACACTGTGTGGGTTATTTAACGCTGCCAGGAAGCCACTGCTCATCATGTGCTCACTGGAAAGCTTTGTTGGTCAGGCCACCCTAATGAGATGCACCAATAACATGTGGGGTGATGATGCACTGTGACCACCATGCTCCTGTTTGGACAGAAACGGAAAGAATTGCTTAGTGCAGCACTTGGGAGGGGAAAACTGTACCTGGTAAACCAAACTTGCCATGAGCAGGTGAACTACTCTCTTTCTTTATTTTTGTACACCCAAATTAATGTCCTTTATTCCTGAAATTGTGTGAACTTTAAGTCTTTTAAGTTAACTTTAAGTTGTTCTTTAAGGTTTTTTAGATTACATTAATTATCGGTGGCTTTGTCTTGGATATCCATTTCAAGATCTGACAGTTTGTGCAACCTCATAGATCCAAATGAGATATCTTTGACTTTGGCCTCTGTAGGTTTTTGCAGCTCCTCTTTTAACTCCTTTAGCTTGTCTGGGGTAATATCTACCCAGCACTCCAGGCTACATGGTACTTTCAACCGTTTGCAAGCTTTATAAGGTATAACTCAAAACACTGCTCACTGTGTTTGCCAAACTGACCCATCCAGTTTTGCCACAATGTAATTACCTCCATGGGTCTTAGTGATAACTACCATAGGCCCATGGAATTGTGGTAACATCTTTGCACTGAATGAACTTTCTGTGATCATGTTTTTGACCAGGACTAAGTCCAATGGTTTGAAATTGAAGTCTTTTATTGAGTTTTTATGCTCTTCTGCAAACTTCAATGCCCATTGGAGCTTGTCTTTCCCAACTCGCTCATGCATTTCCTCAACATGTTGGTAATGGTGGCTAATGCTTGAGCATGATATCTGATCAGCTCCTCTATTGTTAGAGGTCTGTCTGGTAATTCTATTAACCAGGTTGCTTCAACCAAGTCTAATGATAGAGTAGGATGGGTTCCTATGACCATGAAATGCTCCACATAATGTGGAAAAAGAACCAAAACCATTTTGTGCAATCTTCACAGGCTTTAAACAAGGCTTGATGAACATCCTAGTGAGGATGCTCAATTCAACCATTAGCTGGAGAGTTGTATGGTGAGATTGCAATACCTCTGACTCCATACTTCTTTTTCAGCCAGGCTATAACCTGTTTAAATTGCCCAGCATTGTCTGTAATGATTTCTGCAATACAGCCCCAGCAATAGATCATATCCTCAAGCAACCATTGACCAATTGTTTTGTGATTCTCTTTTTGTAAAGGGTGTCCTTCCATCCAAGAAGACAATGCACATCGACCATGTACAATGTACTTGCAACCATTTGAGGCTGGTGTCATGTGCATGGTGTCAATGTGGATAGTCTGAAAGATTGAGGGTGTGTATGTAACAGTTGGTTCTCTGTTTACAACTGTCTTTTGTCATATCTGGCAGTTGTGACATGTTCCAACATACCACTGTACATCACTATCAATTCCAGGCCACCAAAACCTCTCTTGTATTAACATCCT
>JABAKA010024286.1:0-11827 GCA_018857285.1 Termitomyces sp. Mi166#008 | reverse complement strand
CAGAAGCCTCTGAAGCATTGCTCCTGGCATAGGGAATCCTCAGACTTGTTCTCTTTGGATTTCCCTCTGCCAGGTGAGTAGTTAGACCGGTAATCATCTGTACAACACTCAATATACTTTGAATTTCCCTCTGCCAGCTGTGTGACTGAGCCACAGCCCCCAGAGGTCACCCTTACACCATCCACTCCTCCCAGCTGACATTGTTCAAGTGGCATATTTGCAACCCCCTCCTAACCAAGTTTTATTCACCACTGATCTCATTACATGATACACCATTGCACTGCAACACAGATGAGAACAATTAAAAATGCTACATAATGTTGTCTTTGCAGCAAGAAGAAAAGCCACTCTATGATTTGAAAAAGACTTTGCTGCAACTATCCACAACTTCAACTTTCAAAGGAGAGCACTAATGCTTCTAAAAACACAAAAATTAAAGTCACTCACAACAGAAAAATGAAGCCCAAATACTTGGGGTCTTTAATTTGAAAAAGACTTTGCTGCAACCCTTCATGATTTCAACTTTCAAAGGGGAGCTGTAAGGGAATGGTTGGACCATGGAATACTCAACCAAGAAGTGAGCTGGACAATGCCTAGACAGATGACATGTGAGCAATGAGCAAGCCACAAAGGCAGGCCTGGGGTGAGCAAGGAGTAAGCAAGGACAAGAGTGGGTGTCAATGACAGGAGAGCATGTTACTGGTAGCCTTACAGTCAGTTTAGTGGATAGGCCTAGTAAACACTGCTATTGTTTAGCCTGAGGATGTTTCATACTGCAGGCTGCCTTATATACTACATCTTTGGATACCTATGACTGACACTATATGACACATTGGCCCAAGATATGTAAAGGAGAATGACTAATAATAATCAAAGATGAGTAATGGTCTGATCAATGACTCATAGAGGACGACTAATACTAGCAAAAGGGAATAAGAGAATGCTGAGCAGTCTGGATGACAGTTAGAAGAAAACTGATCATACCAAACTAAGCTGAGCTAGATTGGACATGTCCCCATAAGGAACTGTCCTCTTACAGGAGCACTAGTGCTCCTAAAAAATACAAAAATCGAAGTCACTCAAACAGAAAATAAAGCCCAAATACTTGAGGCCTTTAATCATTGTCTTGTAAAACAAAGGTGGTGCTTACATATCTGTGAACTTGATGATGCAGTACTATATAGGCCTGTAGCTGCCTTCAGACTGCTTCCATATTTTCCAAGAAAATACATTCATATACCTGACAAATTTCTTGATATTAGTACTAGTCATCTATAGGAGTTGGAGAAAACAGAACTTCTAAACAATGAAGATCTTGCTGACCAAGAAGCTGACTGAGAATAAAACAAAAAGCCAAACAAAAAGATTGAAAAGTTAAAAAGCTAAAAAGAGATAAAAGTTCAAAATCATCAAAAAGTTCTTGCTAATAGTGTCAATATCAATGGTGCTTTCATTTTTATTATCCAAATTCTTGTTAAGATGCAGCATTTCTGTGCTGTGCAACTTTATAGAAACTTAATGCTATGATAACTTACTAAGCATTAATCTTCTAAAGTTAATTCTTAAAGTTTTTAATCTTGTCATCTGTGGCAGTATTACTATAGCTTTACAAAAAGATCATTTATTAAAAAGCACTATGAATACAATAACCAAATCTTTAAAGTACATCTTTTACTAATAGTATATAGTAAGTATAGGAGTTCAAGAATATTTAAGTCCAAAATGACAAGAAGAAGAGAAGATGATCAGTGAGGGTACTCTATGGGGAAGCTGCTGAGGATGAGGAGGTTGTTGGTATTAAAAAAACTCCTTAAGTTTGATATTGTTGGTCTTATAACCAATCCAATACTGAGTCACAATCATAAAAACATAGCACCAAGGTGTTGTGTTAGCATGTAACCAATATCAGCTTCTTGCACACCAACTTGAAGCACTTCTGAACATCTCCTAACAACTTAGCTACCACTTTATATTGAGTGTGAACCTGATTGTGCCAAGGGTCAATGCTGGGGCAGTTTTAATGGAATTGTATTGGAACCTGTAGTCCTGTTGGCAAAAAAGGGAGGTGAACTTCTATGCAGACCAACTTTGACTGACAAGTCCTCTCTAGTCTGGTCAGCTAAGAAGGAAAAGTTTGAGGGAGGGGGGGGAGGACAGTAGACAAAGCAACTCAATAGTACCAGCTTCATTTTCTCAACCACTTTAACCATCTCCTTTGACAACCCCTGAAGTGCCTCTTGTAAGTGCAGTAACTTTAAGAAATTAGCATCAACATCCATAATTGTTTTTGCTTTCACTGTAAGGGGATGGCTGGACTGTGGAATACTCAATCAAGAAGTGAGCTGAACAATGCCTAGACAGATGACAAGCAAGCAACAAGTGAGCCACAAGGGTGGGCCTGGAGTAAGCAAGGAGTAAGCAAGGATGAGAGTGGGCATCAACAACAGAAAAGCACATCACTAGTAGCCTTACAGTCGGTTTAGTGGATAGGCCTGATAAACACTGCTATTGTTCAGCCTGAGAATGTTCCATCCTGCAGGCTGCCTTGAATACTACATTTTTGAGTATCTATGACTAATACTATATGACACATCAGTCCAAGGTATGTAAAGGAGAATGACTAATAATAATCAAAGATGAGTAATGGTCCAATCAATGACTCAGAAAAAACAACTAATACTGGCAGAAGAGGATAAGAGAATGCTGAGCAGTTTGAATGACAGTTAAAAGAAGACTGATCATACCAAACTAAGCTAAGCTAGATTGGACATGTCTCCATAAGGAACTGTCTCCTTACATTCACCATCATCATCATTGCTATTCTTATTATTGCCAGTATCGGTAAGAGGACAGCTAACCATGGAATTTCAACCAAGAGGTGAGTTGAGCAAGGCCTAGACAGATGACAAGCAAATGACAAGCAAGCCACAAAGGCAGGCCAGAAATGAGTGAGGAGTAAGCAAGGACACAAGTGGGCACTGACGACAGGAGGAATGTCACTGGCAGCCTTACAGTTGGTTTACTGGATAGGCCTGAAAAACACTGCTATTGTTAAGCCTGAGAATGTTTCATTCTGCAGGCTTTCTTATATACTACATCTCTGGTACCTATGACTAATGCTATATGACACATTGGCCTGAGATATGTAAAGAAAAATGACTAGCAATAATCAAAGATGAGTAATGGTTCAATTGATGACTCATAGAAGATGACTAATACTGGCAGAAGGGGATAAGGAAATGCCAAGCGGCCCAGATAACAGATAGAAGAATGCTGAGCATACTGAACTAAGCTGAGCTAGAATAGATATGTCCCCATAAGGAACTAGTCCCCTTACATCACTCCTCCTCCAAGATTTGTTGCCTCAACAAACAGTGTTAACAACAACCACTAAAAGACTGAGAGCATTGGGCTGTATTAGAGCCACGCAATGTTGTGTTGCCTCCAGAGTAATGTCCAAAAGTGTAGGATATTATAGAGGTCCCTAACATGTCAAGTGTCAGAGTAGAGAGAGCCATGGGCAATGTGGTGTTCATCAGAGAGCTAGTGACCAGTGAAGGCATGACAGATGTGGGCAGTCCAGTCACTATTGGGCTGCCTGCTAGAAGAGGCATTGGTGGAGCCCAAGTAGCAGGGGTAGCAGCAGGTCATGACTGTAAGGGGACCAGCCATCCATGAAAACTTGAGCAATCAGCCCACCACTCTGCCCTCTCTTCAGGAGACAGTGAGCAGCAAGCAAGCCAGGCACTAGGGTGCTAGCAGGCAAGAAATAGGCAGCAAACAGGAGGCATGAAGATAAGGGCAAGGCGGGAGCTGAGGCTGTCACTGGAGGCACTCACAGTTGTGTCGATGTGTAGACCTAGAGACACTGCTATTGATAGGACTGGAGATGTACTATGCCCCAGTCCATCTTATATACTACATCAGCTAATACTGTGATTAATTTCTATATGCTAAGCAGGAGCTGCTGACTATGAGCTATTGGCTAAGCAGGCCAGTATATATTAGTGATGTATAATCATCAACTATCAGCTAATATATTAGGCTTATCAAGCATGCCAATGCTGAGAGTGCTGACATGAGCCAGACTTACCAACCAAGGCTTAGCAGAGGCTGTGCTAGTGATGTAGAGTGGCCATGAGGCCAGCTGATCTAAATGGTGGAGAAGATATTGATGGGAGGTGTTGGGATAGGGCCTGGCAGCCTAGGAGACAGCTAGAGTTGCTGAGAAGATGCTGAAGATTCAGAGCTAAGCTGAGCTAGATATGGACAGTTCAGAGACCAGTCCCCTGACAGTGACAGGGTAGGAGTGGGAGGAGGTCATGTCTGCTGGGTAGAAGGTTTAGAGGTGGACAATATAAAATCTAAGTTGGAGAAAGACAGAGCTGGAGGAGCAACTTCCAGTGCAGCGTTGCCAGTCTTCTGCTTCTGTAGTGCACATACTCAGCACTTTGCAATGTGCTTTCCAATAACCACAAGGGCTTCACCAATCTGCTGGTTGATGCTCTTAATAGTGATAAACTGGTGTTCTTCATTCTCAGCTGGACCAACCACCAAGGCAGCCAACCAAGAGCCAGATAGATCATGGGCTTGTCTAAAGCCCCACCCCTGATGCCCAACCACATATGACACAAGAGAGTCAGGAATCTTGAGTGCACATTTGTAGCAGCAAGCTTGACCATCAGTAGGGGGTAGATTTCAAGCAAGGAGGATGGCCAGGAGTGTGTTAGATGTAAATTGTACATGTCAGAGAATCTGAGAGGTGGGTATGGTATATTTTTTCAAGATGAAGAAGGAGGAGGAGGGGCAGTAAATGCCAGGGCCAGAGTGCTACTATGCTTGGGAGTGGTTTGGGCAGCGATCTGTTCACCATGCTTAAGGGCTGCAAGTTGTGCTAACATTCCAGTAATCATCAGTTCCATCTAAGAAAATCATGACCAGAAGTTTACAGTTTCAGCTGGTGTCACCGAGGGTCTACTGCCTGGAACAGGCAGGGTGCCTGGCACTTGGCTAGAGGTGCAAGACAGGAAAGCAGCCATAGAGGTATTCGTCAGGGTAGTAGAGGGAGACCAAGAGTTGTTATTAAAAGACGTAGACATTGTAGGGGGTAGGGTAGATGCTGCATGCTAGATGGGCAGGTGGCATAGGAGGCTTAACAACCTGTAAGGGGATGGCTAACCATGGGATTCCAACCAAGAGGTGGGCTGAGCAAGGCCAAGATAGACAAAAAGCAAACAACAAGTAAGCCACAAAGGCAGGCCAGAGATAAGCGAGGAGTAAGCAAGATCACAAGTGGGCACCAACAACAGGAGGGATGTCACTGGCAGCCTTACAGTTGGTTTACTGGATAGGCCTAGAAAACACTGCTATTGTTAAGCCTGAGAATGTTTCATTCTGCAGGCTTTCTTATATACTACATCTCTGGTACCTATGACTAATGCTATATGACACATTGGCCCAAGGTATGTAAAGGAAAATAACTAACAATAATCAAAGATAAGTAATGGTCCAATTGATGACTCATAGAAGATAACTAATACTGGCAGAAGGGGTGCCAAGCGGTCCAAATGACAGATAGAAGAATGCTGAGCATACTGAACTAAGCCAAGCTAGAATGGACATGTCCCCATAAGGAACTAGTCTCCTTACAGTATCATTACTACTCTCATTTGGAATCTCCTGCACCAGTGTCTGAGCATCAACAACTCTGCCTGTGAAAACTTTCATCATCTAATCAATGATCAGTGCTCCACTTTCTTCTATGCCTGCCAATTAAAAACACCTCACTATGAAGGGATTCTTGGCAATGAGAGTTACCTTTGCAGCAGGCTTTATAGTCAGAGCAGCAATGGATGCTAGCACTTTAACAGGCATGACAGGCTTTGCTACAGAAGTCACTGACACTGTAAAAGGAGTAATTAACACCTTGACTACAAGATTGTGCCCTTTACATTCATTATATTTGTCCCTGGCCACTCATTGTCTCATAGTGGTTGGCTGCTTATGAAAACCCTCATGGTGGGCTCCAAAATGATAGTGTACTTAGTAGCCTAAATGCATGTTAGAGAGAGAGAGATCTACATGAGCCTTCTTCCTCCAAAACACAAGCCACTTATACAACTAGTAGGTAAGAAGATTGTATAGGTTATTGACTACCTATAAGAATAGAGATTCAAAGCACAGATAATGTAAAGTGTGAGTTCCAGCAGGTTCTCAGAGATTGTTTATTTAGACAACAGATGTGATAACTAACTTCTTGACTAGTGACTGAACTGATTAATTACTGTATTGCAATGTTTACTTGTGTTAATTCTCCTGAAGTGTGTTTAGTGGATGTGGGAGTGTGAGTGAGACCAGAATACTTTTGCAGAAGAACAGAAGTCAAAAAAACCTCCAAGATGCTACACCACTTTTACAAGATAGTTTTAGTGATGCCTTTAATGACTGACTTGCTAACAAACTAGGCAATAAGGATAGTAGCAGTGGTGAAGATGGAGAGCTTCACTTTGCCAATAGGCTTAGCAATGAAGGGAGGTCAGTGATGATGGCATCAAGATGTGGAGGAGAGTGTAGTGGTGGATAGTGTGAGTCACTCCTGCTCTTTTTGCCTGATCTACTGGATAAACTATGCCTCAATAGGCATGTAGAATTGTCACAAAGATAACATATAGCTTGGCAATGGACACCTAGCATGTAAGTGCCACAAAAGGTAATATAAGATTTAAAAATATGTTAAAAACTTGGCAGAAGTGGCACTTAGATTAGCTGCCAATAACTGCATGAGAGCAACTTGGAAGCTGAGCACAAAGGAATCTGGTGAGATTTCTTCTTCACTATTTTTGATACAGTTTATATACTAATAGAGTGGAAAAGTTGTGTAATCTTTTCTCTCCACATACTATTTTAAACATGTACAATAATCCCTACTGTTGACAGCAGTAACCTGAAAATGCTGTTGCAGCTCTAGTGGAGTCTATAAAGTCATAGTAGGTTTTTGAATACTTTTTTCTCTATGTTATCTCTTTTTTAAAAAAGAAGAGTGTACCAAGTGACTATATGCTAAGTAAAAGATATTACTATTCAGCACTGGCTGGTTAATTCTGTCTGTTTGTAAGTTATATAGTGTCATGTGATGTGTCACATGACCTGGCACATCATAAAATTCAAGAAAAAATTAGAATTTTTAGCTACATGTAATTAAAACTATTTCAAGCTTATCATTCTACTTTTTTTTTTTGAATTTTGACTGTCTCCAGTCAATGATTAAGCTTTTGAAATTCCTGATTTTCTAATTTGCATATGTGGCACTGTTCTTTTTGCAAATCAGCTGTGAACTCCATTTTTAGAAACTATCACTTATATAAGCTCTTATATTTTTGGCCTTTGCCTCCAGAGTTTTTATCTGCTAAATGCCTATGACAACTTAACTTTGACTTTGTCAAGATTGATTAAGGTACACCTGATCTCTTCTTTTGATCATCATACTTTTAGCTGACTTTTTCCTGCCATTCCAGATATTCACTAAAGTTTTTATTCTTGAAGTTTCTGCTAGCACAAGCATATATAAGCATGAGCTAGCTGCACAAGATTTTATTATTGCTGCTGACAATGTATTTCATAAGGTGCAGGGCTTAGTGATAATTGTGCCACTTCACAAAATAGTGTTTGACCTTCTAGAGGAGTCAGCAAGAGCATTGCTAAGACTGACTTCAAAGAGAATGAAGTAGCACCTTGAAGGTTTTCTTAAGCACCTGTTTTTCCATGAAAGTACTGTGATCTAGCTCCCATTTACACATCCAACCAGAGAATCTCAGTAGTAACAACCTAGTACAATCATCTATAAAGTCTTGAATAGTAGTTAGCACTTGCATCGTTTTAACTACAAATTTCTAGGAATTTGCCAAAACTCCCTCACCTTTACACTATCTGTGCTTTGAAACTTCCCTTTCTTATAGGTAGCCCATAACCTATACAATCTCCTTATTTACCAGTTGGCATAGGTTGTTTATGTCTTGGAGGAAGAGAGCTCATGTAGATCTCTCTCTCTTTAGCATGCATATAAGTTACCAAGCATGTTATCAGCACCTCTACAAGAGGATGTTTCTTTTTAACTTTGATGCCCACACCATTCCAAAGACACCCTTTTGATTTCCTGTAGCAGTGCCAGCAGGGCCATTGATAGGGCTCAGAAATGGCTGAACACAGAAAACACCACAATATACACTCTCAACACAATGCAACTGGTTACATGCTGGGAGCACATAATTTTACTTTCACATTCCATTTATACTTACATTCATATTCTATACAAGCCAAATAAGAAAAGCCAAGCATTATAAATTATGCACTATAAAGACCAATTACTTACCATTCCATTCTTATTGTACAAGTTTTTCATTACTCAAATTGGCAATACACTCCCAACATGAGACAGTCTCACTTATAAATATTACTAATACAAAAACAAAGCATTATGGACTATTTCACATTATAAAACATTACTTACCTTTTAATATAAAAACCCTACCAAATTTAGACTACAACACAAAAGAATCTACTTTTTCAATCTATACTGCTCAGCTGCCACTCCACTGAGTTAAAAAGCCTTCTTACTCTACAAGTTTCTTGTTGCATATAACTCTAGTCCAGGGTTCTTCCTTTCTGAATGCCTGCTGGGCAAAACCTCCATTGCTAGTGTGCTAGCCAAGTTGGCCATTGGGCTCCACATACTGCCAACTGTTGACAGTGTTCCCTCCCAATACTAGTACTTGACACTTATCAATTCCCCTTCATATTAAGTCCCTTCTTCCTATACTCCCTATATCCTTTCCAATCATCTTTCCAACGTACAACCATTTAAATAGTGTTTCTGACCACCTCATCCTTTAGCTGACTACACAGTCACTAAACCTCTTCCTGCTAGATTTCCTTTTCCCTCTAATAAAGTCCATTCTCTACTCCTGAGTCCTTTACAGCACAGTCCTAGTACCTAGAAACCTGTCAGGACAAGCCCTTGCAAAACACACTAGTGCATTTATTCAAAAGACCTGCTTGTCTGAGTTGTTGTGTCCTTTGGAGTTGTCTAGCTCCTCAACTGCTACACATGTCTAGACCAGGTTGCATGTCATCACTACTCACCAGTCAGATACCAATAACATTCAGCCATGTTGTTGGCTATACACTTGTCACACTAAAAACAAGAAATCAAATGAGTTGTCAAAGGATATAAAACAAAAATGCACCATGCCATTCTTCTGCAGCACAAGCACTCTAGTTGCAAGTGCCACCAACTTCAAATCTGCTTTCCTCCCACTGAAAATCTTAGCACCCATCAGCAATCTTACTTTCTTTTCAAAATCTACATTCCATTCTTCTTAAAATATTCTGACAGTCATAGCAAAAGCATCATCAATTGTTTATCATTAAACTAAAAATGAATGAGCACCAAAGCACAAAAATTAGCTAATGACTCATAGTAGGCAACACCATGAGATTCTCTAACTCCTGTTGTAACTTTCTTGTTGCTTTATCCTTATTGTTTGCTCTTACTCCTAACTGATGCACACTTGGGAGGCTGTTCTTGAGAGGTTGGCATGATGCTAAGAAACCAACTAAAAGTCAAAAGCCAAAACATTAAAAGACAGGTGACAAGAACTTACACAATGTGGACTTCCTCCTGTTCTTAGAGGAATAATTCTGAGAGAAGCTAGAAGATAACATGAGCCTTGGCAACAAGAAAATGAAAAGAGAGACTTATGTGCATAGAAAGACTGGAAAGAGACTCCACTGCCACTACATAGGAAACTAAAGGCATGCATCTTGAAGACAATGCCACAGACACAGGTGTTGGTGCTGGGGCCACAGAAACAGTACTCAGTGCCATTACTGACTTCAATTTGATTGCTAACTTGTTAAAATGCATTAGCTTAACCTGCTTATTCATGCTGATGGAATGTTCCCATGATGCTTGCCAACAGTTGTCAAGAGCTGGTGCCAAGAAACAATAGAAAACTTACCACTGTCTTCCCAAACTCAGAACACCACATCACCTTTTTGTTGAAATTCCACAAGTTGATACATGCCTGGCACATATTGGCTTTGCATTTCCACTCCACAGATTCCATGCCTAAAACATGCCAGTCATTTAGCAGTCATACTGCTGATGAGCTTGGTGATGAACTTGGTAGTGGTGGTGAAGGTGCTCTGAAGGTGAGGTATTCTCCTAGCTAATGAGCTTGCTAATGAGCTTGCTAATGAGCTTAGCAACATAGATCATAGACAGGAGGAGGTGTGTATGGAGACAATGAAGGAAACCTGACAGAGTTGGCTGTCAGTCAGTGATGCTAGCATTGAGATATGAAGAAGGGGTAGAGAGGATGACCACTTCTATCTTTCTAATCTTGCACTGAGTAAACTATGCCTCAAAAGGCATGGTGCTTTGCAGTGGATGCTTAGCACAAAGATAAACTATGCCTCAATAGGCAATGTAGGTGCTTGGCAATAGAGGCTTAGCATGTGAGTGCCACAAAAGACAATGTAAAGCTTAAAAACATATTAAAGACTTTAGCAGAAGCAGCGCTTAAATTAGCTGCTAGCAACTGCACATGGGTGACTTAGAACTGAGTACAAGGATCTAGTGAGATTTCTTCTTGTCTTATTTATTACTTTTGATACAGTTTATATACTAGTAGAGTGGAAAGTAATTTTTTCACTTTGTATACTATCCTTAATATGTACAATAATTCCTACTGTCAATGGTGACATGAGAAAACTGCTGCAGCTTTAGTGGAGTCTATGACATGTCAAAGAGCTGATTGGAAAGAGAAAGGGAAAGGAAGTGAAGAGGATACAGATGACAGTGGCATCAAAGACACCTGTTGCTGTGGCTGAGCCTTCACACCCAATATATTTAAAACTTGCAGTGTTTATTCCTGCTGGTGCACCAAAATCAGTGGTCAAGGCATCAATTACTCCTTCCATTGCACCAGTTACTCCTGTGACAAAGCTTGTTGTGCCTGTTAAAGTGCCAGCATCCACTGCAGTTCTGACTATAGAGCCTGCTGCAAAGGTGACTACTGTTGCTAAAGATCCCTTCATAATGAGGCACTTTAAACTAGCAGGTACTGAGAAAAGTGGAGTGATAATCATCAATTAAGTGACAGAGGTTTCTGCAGATGGAGTCATTGGTGCTCAGACATTGGCATGGGAGATTTAAAAGAGTAGCAATGATACTAGTGATGATGAGAATAATAAAGGCAAAGATGGTGAAGGCACAGACAATAAAGATAATGGTGTGTTGATAGATGTTAATGCTAATTTCCCAAAGTTGCTGCACTTGAAAGAGGTGCTTCAGGGGCCATCAAAGAAGATGGTTAAATTAGTTGAAGAAATGGAGCTGATGTCAGTGAGTTGCTTTCTTTACTGTTCCTTTTCACTTTTTTTAAACTTTTCATTTTCAGCTGACCAGGCCAGAGAAGGACTTCTCAGCCTAAATTAGTCTGCACAGAAGTTCACCTGTAAGGGGACTAGTTCCTTATGGGGACATGTCCATACTAGCTCAGCTTAGTTCATATGCTCAGCATTCTTCTATCTGTCATCTGGACCGCTCAGCATTCCCTTATCCCCTTCTGCCTATATTAGTCATCTTCCATGAGTCATTGATTGGACCATTACTCATCTTTGATTATTGTTAGTCATTTCCCTTTACATACCTTGGGCCAATGTGTCATATAGCATTAGTCAATAGGTACCAGAGATGTAGTATATAAGGAAGCCTGCAGGATGGAACATCCTCAGGCTTAGCAATAGCAGTGTTCACAGGCCTATC
>JABAKA010024285.1:0-11931 GCA_018857285.1 Termitomyces sp. Mi166#008 | reverse complement strand
GCTGTAAGGGCAACCTCTGGGGGCTGTGGCTCAGTCACACAGCTGACAGAGGGAAATCCAAAGTATATTGAGTGTTGTACAGATGATTACCAGTCTAACTACTCACCTGGCAGAGGAAAATCCAAAGAGAACAAGTCTGAGGATTTCCTATGCCAGGAGCAACAATTCAGAGGCTTCTGATGTGTGGGAAGGAACTGGTCAATACACAAAAGCCATAGCCAGCCACAGAGAAGGCCTAAAGGGGCAAATCTCTGAAAATGATCAAACTCTGGAAGTTGCTAGACATTGTTGATCTGCCAGGCTGGGAACTTGTCTGAATTATATACAGAGCAGGATTGAAGCTAGAGGGCTGAAAGTAAGACCAAAAGGAAGGGCTGAGGAAGGAGAATAAAGGAAAATTATAGCAAGGCAGAGGTGAAAGGTAGAGAGAGATAGGTCCCCTGATGTTCCAGATTCAATTTTGCATTGGGAAGTAATTTGATATCTAGTGAATTGAATTCAAAGAATGCCAGATTCAGGAGTGAAGACAACAAACTCAAGACTGTGGATGGACAGGACAAAAATAGGTTGTCCAGTGAAGAGAAAGAAAGATATAGGAGTGAGAGGAGATGCTTCAAATGTGAGGAGACCAACCACTTACAACACAACTGCTCAAAAAAGAACACTGTCAGGAGTTCTGGATTGAGCAATGGCTTGCTAGGAGTGAGAAGTACCAAGATATCTTACACCCCTATAGACTCAGACAGATTGTATGATTTTGCAGAGTCCACAGTGGAGGGTGTCTCATTTGCAGGCATCCAAATCTGCTTTGCTGCAGTCCATTTCTGTGACATCAAGGTTTATTGAGTTCTCAGTGGCAGGAACAAAGTGACAAGGGAGAAAAGCTTAAATTTCAGAATGGAAGACCCACCAGTTCTCAAAGACATTAGTTGGGGTTATTGAGAATGAGGTTAGCTTTGATTATCACAGCAGGCATGAAGTCATGAGAGACCCATATGCAATATGTGCTGATTACCTCCTGCCCTCACAGCAACGATATCTAAGGAATGAGCATCATGAGAAGGAGGAGAGGTGATTCCTCATGTATTGCACTAGCAAAACTCAATATGTTATTATGGATGGATGAACCATGGATGTACTGGTGGAGGATCAGCTTGTGACAAGCAAGGACTTCCTGATCATGTTACATTATGCCATGACCCTTGCAAACTGTCTTGGCAGGAGTGTTGAGCGCACAAACTGCTGTAAACACCACCATGGAGCTATTTTGGTATATGCACACTAGATGAAGTGTATCCTGGAGAAAGGTAAATGTGGATTTGAATGAGGATACTCCATCAATACATGGAAGTCTCACTATCTCAAGGTAGCAGACTCAGTGTTCAAAGACATGGAGGCCCCATGTGTCTGCATGCACAATTGTGCACTGAAATTTACAACATTGTTGCCTCTGCATGTGGTGCAGCAAGAAGGAAATTGACTTAGGGGCTGGTTCATCAAAAGGCAGTCAAGTGGGAGTGCATCTATAGCAACATCACAAATGATCCTTGGTGTAATGAGCAGGGCTTATTCTTGCACAATCTGAAGGAGGACTGATCAGGGGGAAGTGACTGTGATTATAGAGAGCTCAAACAGTTCCTAGTGAGGTTGCTAAACACTTTTGATGAAGTTGCTCATTCTACCCCTGGAGCTGAGGACATAGGCCTGAACACTGCCTGCATAAGAGTAGGGTGGAGAATGTTGGATATGTCCACTAGATAAATGATTGAGAGGAATGTGTTGCATTTTAATGACCCATTGAAGATGATTTTGGACCTGGTTGCCATTGTTGTTCAGATCAATGGACACCCTGTGTGGGCATTACTTGACTCAGGGTTGCTTGGCAACTTGATCTCAATAACAATAACTCAGCAATCAGAGTTGGAAAAAGTGAACCTTATCTCACCATTGAATGCCAGGATGGCTGCACAAGGATCTAGGTTAATGATTAATTACTCTGTGACTGCTTAATTCCAATATCAAACAATAGACAAGATAAGGTGTTTTGATGTCTTGAACTTGTCTAGTTATGACATAATCCTAGGAACATCTTGGTTCTGGCAACATCACATGATGATTGGGCTAAATAAACCTCACATGTGTGGTGATTGGAAGCAACAAGGGCTTGCCAACAAAGGGAAGCAGTGGGCAACATTTAGGATCTCAAACACTCAAATTATATCATACATGTATTGAAGAAGTTAGATCAGGATTGGTTAAGTATGCTAAACCTATCTGTAAAAAAGCATTGGAGTGCCCATTACCACCATTGAGAGCAATAAATTACAAAATACCTCTTGTCAACAAGAACAAAGTTCACAGCTGGAGACCTTTGAAGTGCTCCAAGGCATTATTACAGCAGTGGACTGAGGAATACAAATGTTGAGAAATCATTTTAAGCAGAAGCTCTGTTTCCATGCTATGTATCAAGAAGCCTGGCACAGGACCACCATAGTTGCAAACAGTCATGGACTTGTGTAAGTGCAATGTTAACATGAAGAAAATGAGTTTACCACTGCTAGACATGGAGGTAATCCTTTATCAAGCCTCAAGAGCTAGGTACAGGTCATTTATTGACAGACAAGACACATATGAACAGATCTGTGTGATCTCTGAGCGCATATTGTGGATGACTGTTAACACACCTAGCAAGACAATAGTGAGCCATGTAATCTGGCAGGATGATTGCAATGCACCTGCCACTTACCAGGCCCTAATGAACCACTTGTTTTCAGAGTACATTAGCTGTTAGATGAACATGTACCTTGATGACATCATAATATACTTAAACACACTGGAAGACCATGTAAAGCATGTCAAAACTGTGATCAATATACTGAAGTGAGAGAAACTACACCTGAGCAAAAATAAACTGAAGTTACTCTGCAAAGAAATGAAAATACTAAGGTGTATAGTTGATGATGAGGGTATCCAAATGGATCCAGACAAAGTTGATGTGCTTGTAAAATAGAAGATGCCAACTGATTAGGAGCTTCTTGGAGCATTCTTGGCACTACAGGCTACATAATAGATAACATTGACCAAGTGAGGATTCCAATGGGAGTACTCCACAATCTAACAAGCAGTAGCATGCCATTCTGGATGGAAACACACCAGCATGTGTTCAAAGAAGTAAAAAAAGCATGCAGCTCACTGTTGTGACCATTATAGATGCCCATTAATGTATGGTCCTGGGGCCTCACCAGTGAACATAGTCACTGATGGCTACATCACCAAGATTGAAGGCATTGTCAATCAAAGTAAGGACTGGAAGAAAGCAACAGTGGCAGCATTTTATTCAGCAAAGCTAAACCCAGTACAACAGGACTACCCTACTCACAAAGTAGAATTGCTTGCAGGTGAGGAGACAATGAAGCAGCATCAGGACATCCTGCAAGGGGTCTCACTTTAAGTGGCATACTAACCACAAGAGGTTGAGACACTTACTGAGATAGAGGGACTTGTCTCTACAGCAGGTATGCTGGATGGCAAAACTATCTTTGAGGTAATCTATGTGCCTGGTGCAGAAAACATACTCTCTGATGCATTGTTGCAGCTATTAGGATTCTCCATATGATTTTTGTTTTGTAGTCAAGTGTTGGTAGTGCCTATATCAAAGGTAAGTAATTTTTTGTAATATGGAATAGTCTGTAGTGCTTTGTTTTTGTGTCAGTAAATTTTACAAGTGAAATTGTCTCATATCAGGAGTGTGTTGCCAACACAGGTAATGAAAAATTTATACAGTAAAAATGGAATGGCAAGTAAATGTTCTTTATGGTGCATATTTTGTAATGATCAGCTTTGCTTGTTTGGCTTGTATTAGTATATGAATGGCAAGTAAGAATGGAAATCAGATGAAAGTCATATATTCCCAACATGTGATGAGTCTTGTTACATCAGAAGTGTCTTATATATTGATGTTGTCTGTTCTCAGCCACTTTTGAGGCCTATCATCCTACCCCTTTTTTAAATTTTGACTGTTCCCAGTCAACCCTGTTCATCAGCTTCCTCAGATTTCAATTTATTACAATAAGTGACTATTACTCAGAAGATTGGTGGGACCTATTTTTAGCACCAGTCCTATATATAGAAAGCCTCCACAGTGTCTGTTTGCCCACTTTTCTACATGCTTACTCACCTTGAAAAGTACTGCCTTATTTTACAACCTTGAACACTGATGAGATGCATCTAGATTCCTCCTGATTGCACTAATCCTCTTTCAGATAATGCCCTTGTCAAAGCCTTTTTCTGAGGTTACCACTACCAACAGCCTGGAGGTTCAGGAACAAGCCACATGGGATTTGATTGCTCATGCTGATGAAATACTGGTGTCAGCTTCTTAAGTGGTCTCATTCCCATTGATGCACCAGTTGTGGTTTGAGTCCCTGAAGCACTTATTTGGGGTTTGGGATGGGTTCCAGATGGAGTCAGGAAAGTGGAAGAGGTGGAATAAAGTCAGGTGAAATTGTGGGGGTTGAACAAAAGGGAGGCTTGATGTGCTGCTTTTGGGAAGACTGTGGCTGGCAAATCTTGATGGTCAGCAGACCTCTTGGAAAAGTGCCATCTGCACTGCAGACCAGGTCAAGCTGATGCATTTCACCAAGCTGGCATCTGAACAACTACTCTTATGATTTTGGGTTTTGCAGGCAAGGCTCCATT
The DNA here is from genome assembly GCA_018857285.1 of Termitomyces sp. Mi166#008. Classification (NCBI taxonomy): domain Eukaryota; kingdom Fungi; phylum Basidiomycota; class Agaricomycetes; order Agaricales; family Lyophyllaceae; genus Termitomyces; species Termitomyces sp. Mi166#008. Next base: position 7,233 of record JABAKA010024285.1, on the reverse strand, counting down.
GCTGATGGTTGCAGCTGTGGAGTTGTGAGATGAATCTGCCAATGGTTGTAAGCTCACCATTGCCTTGCTACTGAGAAGCTGAATCTAACTCTTAGCTTTTTGCTGACTTGGATGAAAAAGAAAAAGTGCAGGTGCTTCTAGAACTTCCACCAGCTAGTGAGACACCCTCAGTTTGGAAGAAGACTTCAGAAGGAAAGAGGAAAGAGAAAGAAAAGGTGCCAGCTGCAGAAGATGAGGAAGAGGAGGAGGAGGAGGAGGAAGGCTTTGTCATCCCAACAGAGGTAAGCAGCAAAACTTTATTTTTACCTGTGTTGAATTTGTCCTTAAGTTCACTCCTGAATCATTGGCACAGCTGTTGCCAAAGCCAATGCATGTGGTGGAGGATAAAGGACTGGAGGGTGGGGAGACACTCCCAGCCGGTAACAAGCCTGCCATTACTTTGGCTTCTTAAAAGAAGCAGGAGCAGGTTTGGGAGGAGCATGGCATGATAAGTCTGACTTTCACTGGTTTGACTTTTTGACTGACTCTTGCTCAGTATGATCAGTGGATAGCTGGAAATACAGCTGATTTGTGTTTGCACACATTAGGAGATAGGCCCTGCTTTAGGTGTTACACAAAGGTCAAGGATTATCTGTGGAAGTGAGTGGGGCAGCAAGTGCAGAAGAAGCTGCCCACTGATGTCACATGTCGATACAACTCCATGGACGAATTTATGTAACCCCTTAATTCACCTCGGTGGCTTATCTCTGAGTTGTCTACGATTCTCAGGCGCAGCGGAACCTATCTTGTGCATTCCATCGACACTCATCCTTGCTCTCTTCCTCTCCTGGTCTCTTCTTATGTCCCTCACTCATGGAACCTAAGTATATGAATACCAATACGCAGATCCCGGATGTAGAAAAACGCACCTGTTCGAGTCCCGTCAGCAGATCTTATAGAATAGCGTGACACGACAGGTTTTTTTTTGTAAGTACCATAATTTACAGATCCTCCTTGCATCCTTATGATCCAATATGTGTAAAAGCGTTCGTCGTTCCACGCTGGAGTCCCATCGAAAATTCCTCCTCCGAGATTCAGCATCTTGATTCTGATTCAATCTAGGCTACGCCATGATGTTGACCTTGCTAAAATTTGTCATCGATTCTGTTCCTTGTGAATCTCCTCCCACGTCCCGAGATGAAAAATCTTAGGTAGGTCATTCCACACCTTCTCTCGTCCTCTCGCATGCTGATCCTGCACACGCTGCAAACAGGGTGTACAAACCCCCAACGAATCCCAGTTATCATACTCGTGCAACGGGTGTGGTCTCTTCCTCAGCTCCTCCATGTATCTCCACGTCATCTGCTGCAATCGCAGGCTACACCCTTGCCTGCATTCCGGCGACTTCGCAAATTCGAATAAGAACTTATGTGTATCCTCCTTCTGACGTTCCCATAGCTGCGCTTTACCCGCGAGACAGAGCGCTTTATCTCGCCAGGAGAGGACCGGATCCGCGAGGAGTAGGTCAGTTTCAATGTTTGCGGAGATGTAAAACGCCCATGGAAGTATTTCGGGTACATTAGTCTCGCGCGCGAGGGGGATGGCGTTGACAACAGTCGTCGCATTGTATTGGTATCCTGAGGACACCAGCTCGTCGCATCCGTAGAGTGTTGTGGGGAATTTGTCACGCAGGATGTCAATGCATTTCTGGCGCATTATAGTAAGGTTGTACTTCGTGCTTATTTTAAGAATCCCAGATATGAATGCGAGAAGCTTGCGCAAGTCGGCATCTTGAGGTAGTTGATCGAAATAACTACATCGGGTCAAGGTAAGGTGTCGACGGAGAACTTGTTAAGCATTCAAACTTAAGATCGACCACTTACAACGGTTTATAAATCGCCTTGATGACTTCCGTGAAATCCTTCAGATTATCCTGCAAATGCACGATAGAACAGCCATCAGTCGAGTCTTCTCTCTCGATCGGCTCGGGAATCGTGAATAGGTCTGCAAAGACGTCCGAATGCTGGCTCAGAATTGACTTGTGAACACGAAATGCTGTATCTTCTACAACGAGAATGATCGATCCGTCATCATACCAGTATTCGCTACGAGATTGAGCTTCAGTGGCCATGGTTCGGAGGAAATGCTTACACCACGAGGTGAGGGTCACTGATCCGGGAGCGCCGACAGTACCTATCAACATATCAAATAACAGGTCGGTGCCGGCTTGTTCAAAAAAGTAATCCAGGCTTGCGCCTCCGAGATTTTCCGACATTGGTGGGTGTTATGATTTCCGTCGATGGTGCCATCAAATTTGCGAATCGCGATGTGTTTGAAATATTCTCCACTTGGTAGTCCAAGGAATTTAGCGGGACAAGCAATCCTAAAGAGTGAGACTTGATATCAATGATATAAAAGGAGTGATATCCAGTCGGGCAGCTTTTAACATTTCGGATCTTGAATACAGTGTTACAAGAGAGGAGAACCGTTGTTGTTCATGGCAAATTGTATTCCAGTAGACTGGAGATTGTAATGCAGCATTCCGCGACGTACAGCAGAGGCGGCAGATGGTCCTTGGTGAAACATCCATCGATAGCTCAACTGTCTGCAATAATCGAATAAATGACTTGACAGGGCAGAAGATGAAATGAAGATATCAGGGGTTTACACACATGTCCCCTTGGATACTTTTTGTCCAAACTATCGTGAAGGCTAAGTATTCAGGCTCGATTGAGGCACCTTTCGTTGTTTGGTTCGGACACCGTGGACTGTAAAAAGGGTTTGATCCCAGAATCCATCTGGCTTCATCATACTTCCCTGTACACTATAATCCTTCATAATTAACGTTCAACAATTGTGCCTGAATACAAGCATGCCAATGCTCCTGAACGAGTACCTGACATATGGGAAACAAATACGATTTATATTCACGTCAAATATTAAGACATCCTGAGCCTGTGGGGTCTGAGAGATCCTCGATGATCATGAGTCGTGACAAGAAACATACGAACTGCTGACATTTAACACCTCGAGGTGATTGAGAAACCACACCTTGAAAGAAAACATCCTGTTTATCAATGAAGCAAAAGAGCGCAATGAGTTGCCCGTAACACCAGATGCAGACCCAAAAATAGAACGTGACAATATTGCCTGTGCATTAAGGGGGAATCGAACCTCCGGCGGGTCGAAATTGATCAAATTCGAATGGCAACGACCCAGGTTACCACTACCCCATTAATGCTGCAGTTAGACTGTTGAACGCCCTTCAGTTAGACCCTCCGATATCTGAGATTCAAGTAACATCTTGGAGAGGGGATCGGAGAACCGCAAAAGCCCTTCGCGTGCTTCAGGGAAATTTTCGCCCGCTCCCGAGGTTGTAGTAAATCTCAATTGGTGATACGATGAAAAGGTCAGAACACACCATATTTGCACATCGATCAAGGACGAGCAATGACTGGGAAAGGATCTTGAGAGGGATTCGGAGGTGTTAATTTGGCAAGCTCTGCAATAATGTCACAACGATGGAAATCCCATATCAGAGGAAAAGCAGCGAATGGGATGCACACTGATAGCTTATATAATGAGAGACGATGATTGAGAAGTGAGATATACGCATGTAAGAGCATAGATATGTGTGTGCAAATACGCGGACTTGAATGTTCTGTTGGACTTTGGTCACTGAACTAAAACAATGACAATGCCACCATATACACTCATTGTTGGCCAAGCACTGTCTGCCCCCACTGTTTATCTATATGGCCACCACACTGTGAACAATATCCCCAAACAATGAGACATTGTTCACATACCTGTATATATATATTTCATGTACTTAGACAACCCCCTCAGTCACTTCCACTGGACTGAGGGTGAGTAATTACTTATTATCATACACCATGCACATACTGACTGTATCTAGTATTAATGTTCAGTCTCACTAGGTACAGTCTAATATATAGTCACTTCCACTGGACTGAGGTATTAACATTTGGTCTCACTAGACTGCTGATCTGGATTTCTGACAGGTTATATGCCACAAGTGGGATGGAAAAAATACAACCATGCCAATGGCAACTTAACACAGTGGACTAAGAAGCTGAAGGATGCCATGATTTTCAATGGCATCTATTCATATGTATTCAGTCTCATTCTCCCATGTCATAATAAGGATATAGAACCCTGTGCCTATGCCAATTGGAGCATGAATGATTGCCTTGCAATCACTTTCATGAAGTCTGCTCTGGAGGATGTTGGGCATTGTGATCTCATTACAAAGAAAGGTGCACATCACTGCTTCAATGTCATGACCCATCATTTTCGCCTCATCATCCTGCACAACTTCTCTGCCATATGCCTTCCCTGACATGTGCCTTCCCTGCCATCACTGACATGTCCCAACATGCCTTATGCATCAGCCACTCACATCACTGACCTGATCCGCATCTCTGATCGCATCTCCAATGCTCTTTTGAGACAAGATCCCTGAAACATGCCATGACAGCTTGCTGCAGCTTGCCCCCACATCTGACTACCCACAAACTGACCATAAAGGTCTGTGTCATGTGTCTTGGTGCCCCCCTTGTCCCCCTCCAACATTGTTCTGGTGATCCGTCCCGCTGTAATACCTAAACCTTTGTACCACAGTAGTCAGTCCTTAGTCTCGATATTGCCAACCCTTTTGTCCAAGTCTGTTCTACTTTTCTTGTCATACTAAGTCTCCCAGTTCTTCTCAATCTATTTTGTTTTCTGTTTCCACTTGCCAACGCTGCTCTAAGTCCTCTGATCGACCTTTCTCTTGTTGGACTTTGCATCATCGACACCCAAACCCTGACCTCTCGGTGCATCTGGCATTCTCAACAACTAAGACCACTTTGATGCCCTGTAAGTCTATGTGCCAGTTTGCAGATCTCTCTGACTAGTGGATTATTGCTCTAGGTGAGAGCCCCCAGATCAGTGAGACCTGACATTCAAGGACCTTAGGACCTACATGCAAAGGAAGGGACCCATCAAACAAATTGCTCTTCTACAGGAAGCTCTGTCTACATACTGCTTGCAGTCTGAGCCTCTGTTGATCACAGCAGGCCAAATCATTGACACTTTCAAAAGGGCCTTTGACATTGGCACCATTAACGCAAACCTTTTCACTTGCATTGCACTGCTAAACAGCCTCAATGATCCCTCTTTCTTAGTGGGATGTGCACTTAGTGTGTGTTGCAAGGGCTTGTCTTGGCAGATTCCTAGGTACTAGAACTGTACTATTGATATGACAGCTCTCACCATGAGACAAGTTGTATTAAGCAGGAGTTTCCAATATACCCATAATAAGAGCTGAAAACTGTAAGCTCATGTTGAAAAACCATAGATACAGAGAAACTCACTGAGCAAGAAATCACCAATGATCTTAAAAAGATGAGGAAAAGATGAATAAAAATGCCAGCAAACAGCCAGAAGAATGAGAACAAACCTGATCACTATGTTTTGACAACTGAATTTGATCGGCCCACCATCAGCTGAGCCTATCAATGGATTGGTTTTGAGTGCTTACCTGTACCCAATGTCGAAAGACTTGTAAACTCAACTCTCTGCACTTCACCAACCAATTCAATATATGCCAATTTTGAGTGCCCATGACATACCACTATTAACAGAGGTCTGAGGGGGTAGAAGCAAGGAAAAAGAAGTGAGGAATCACTGGAATGGACAAGAGGAATGAAACCACATGGAAATCTGAGAAATCCATTGAGCCCAACCAATGGGCATGCAACTGAGCTCATGTACATGCAGTACATGCAATAGAACATGAGGATTGTATGCTTGGTCCATGCACAAGGGAAAGAGTATAGAAGGGGAGGATTTAGAGGAAGTTGGGGCAAGCAACCTATTGCTGTGCTTGGAGTCCCCAGGAAGTGGACTGCCTAGGCTGACTGTAGACTTGTTTCAGGGTTTTATTGATATAATTGAACCTACCTTTCATTGATCATCTATTTAACTTAAGACAATCAAAATAAATCAATTTAAAATCCAGGAGTTCTCACCATCATTTGTCTATGTATCACATTCTGTGGTTCAGCATTATACTTTCTACCTTATATACAGCATATTGATCTACCACTCAACTTCTCATGAGATTCTAGTTTTGTCTGTAGTATGTGTATCATGTGTTCTATTGTATTTTCAACCAGGATCTGCCTGTGACCAACTGCTGCTGGTATGAATTCAATTCCCAAGGTTGTACTCAGCCAGCCTCATGACAGACTGCATGGAACAATCACCAATATACTAGCAGTGGCATGAATGATATACAAGCCTCTCACCACAAATGAAGGTGTAGGTTAACTTGCTCCCTGTAAAGGTGCATGTGCATGTGTTCCTGTATAGCAGATGGTGGCATTTAGAATTCCAGTCATGTTTATGCTTGCAGAGAGTTTGAGTGGGGTTGAGAGTCTTGCTAAGCACCCCTGGAGAATGATGCATAGGAGTTTACTGGAGTGGGGAATTTGAATCAGTTGTGGTGTGGGGGTTGAGGAGGGGGGAGGGAGGATGATTTGGTGATGTTAAGCACCAGGAGTTGGAGGTGGCCACCACAAACTGCCCACATTGCTGTGAAAATGCATATTTATATTGGCAAAAAGTCTCCAGAACAGATAGCATTATAGGAATCAGACCCCACCTACCTATTTAAATGCTGCAATTTTTGGCAAGCAAGCATGATGACCACTGTACTCAGTAATAATTATAAAAGTACTGATGATAAGTGCTAGCATGTAGATCTCAATCCTGAACATAGGCCTTTATATGAAGCTAGAGCTCAAGGGATCTTACAAGGCTGGAAACAGCAATGTCAAGCTGATCTAGAAGAGGACTTCAATGGTTTGAATCCTCAAAATGACATTCCTCCTGAAGAGGAGTTGGAATATGTTGATGCACCACCTTTGGGTCAAATTATGGAAAATGCTTTGGAGTATCTGCAACAGCCAGCAGACAATGGAGATGATCCTAGACAGGAGGATCCACCAGATGATCCTGCTGTACATATACCAGCAGAAGAAGTGGGACCTCCTTTTGATCCTCCTATCCCTGAAATGGTACAACAGCTTTACTATGATCAGCCTAGAATGGCTCTTCCAAGAGGAAGACAGCCTTACTTGGATGAACCTCCTTCACATTATCTTGGACCTATGAATGTCATATGTCCACATTGTCAAGCTCTACATTTTGATGCTGAAAAGCTCTCCAAGTCTACCAGACACAATC
>JABAKA010024284.1:0-12001 GCA_018857285.1 Termitomyces sp. Mi166#008 | reverse complement strand
GACGGCGTACTGAGCGATACCCTGGACTGGGTGTATCCAAAGGCAGGGGCCGCGCAATTCGGTACATTTACCATTGGCGACGCCTCCAAAACAGCGAAAATGAGTTGGTGCATCGCTTCCTCGTATCTCCTCTCCATCCCACTAGGTCTTATCTCTTTCCCTACGTAATCATCCCTCACTCACACGTCCACTTGTAGGTGACGACCTCCCCCGACTCATCCACCACCTCGGACCTCGATACGCCGGTAACTTCCAAGACACCGCGCTCACCAAGTTCCTCACATACGACGCCGCGACCTCGCTCAACATGTTCCTCGCCTCCGTCTCAGGGCAGCCGAATGCCGTGGCCCAATCAGCCGTCCTCAGAGCCGTGAAGCACGGGCTTGGGATCCCGGAGAGCGCGATAAGTTTTGCGGTGTCCCCGCGTAATGAGCGCCAGTCGGGGCCCAGTACGGCAGTTCCGCTGAGCACTACTGGTGGGCTTGCGAGGGAGTTTAAGAACGAGGGCGATGTGTTTGTGGTTAAAGCGGCGTGCTTGGATGGGGCGTTGTGGAAGATTGGAGGTGCGGCGGTCGCGCTGAGGGTAATGCAGGTGGCTAATGTGCGTTTTGTTTCTTTCTTAATATATCTTGTGGGTATGAGTTGATTGATTTGGTGATTTTTGATAGACGCAGCATGAGGTGTCAAGGGCGTTGGGGGTGCTTTCGGATGGGCTTAGGAATAGTTGGCAGAATTCGGAGGATATGGAGAAACTTCGTAAGTCCTGCTCTCGCCCGACTCTGGGCATTTGTTGATGGTTCCTTTTGCAGGCGGATACGAGATCTTGTCCGATATTCTGCGAAGCAAAGCTCAGCTTATTAACGTCACGGGCTTCGAAACATTGTTCGAGTTATTGGGCATGAACTTCCGCTGCCCCGAGTGCGTATCTGCTCTTGTCTCTCATACCTTTAATGCTCACTTCGATGTTCTGTAGTCAATCCACAGTCGTAAACACAGTCGCATACAAGGCAATCGCACTAGATTTCGAGCTCTGGTCCCGCACCAAACCTGAGATCCAACAAATGTATTTTGAGCATTTCTCTACCTTGCTTCAAAACAGTCGGTATAAGAAGTTCAACAACCGACAAAAGTTCGCTAGGCTAGGACTGGCTCGGAAGTTGCTTTTTGTACTTCAGACGGACTGGTTCCAGCAAGATATGATCCCTTTCGTGTTGGATGCACTCCGGATTGCAATTCGTTCTCACTTTTCTAAGGATGATACTATAAAACCGGTTGTTACTTATCTTGCTACCAATCTACACGAAGGTACGCTCTTTTATGCATCATGTGTTTTCGAGGTATTGAATGGTTTCATTTATAGATCCAAAGGGACTCAGTTCTCCACACTCCCCAATTTCACGCATAGACTGCACACATCTTCAAGAAAAGGCTGAGCAAGTCCTAGAAGTCTTTATCTCTACGATCTCTATACAATCCTACCATGTGCAATTTGCCGCTGCCCTTCCTTTGACTCGTATCTGTCTTCTATTGCTCGGCGACCGGCCCACACCCTCCATCGCCACGCAGATCTTGACCCTTATTGGCGTGAGCAACACGATCTCACCCTCTTTTAGCCGCAAGTTCGAGTTGATCAGCGGTTGGAGCGTGTTGAAAACTGTGCTTCCGTATTGTTGGGATCCCAGGGTCCATCAGACTTCGTTCGATATACTACTTGGTCGGTTTAATCATATAAAAAAGTTACCTAGCCCTCCGCCGAATACGGTCGTTTGTCCCAACATTTTCCCTGCGATATTGTCTGCGCTGCAGACTGGACTTGTTTCGGTCGCTGGTAATTGCCATGTTCCTGAGGGTATGTGTACTTTGATTTTTTGATATTAATCTGTTAACCATCGATCCATACAGATTCCTTTGCCCAGCTTTCGTGGACGACAGAATCGAGCATGGAAAATCTTGTTGAGGAACTTATGGGTTTGCAAGCGGCCAGCCCTACTTTTCGTGAAGTGTTCAAGTCCCAACAGACAACTCAGCTTTTCATCGACACTTTCAAGACTTTCGTTGATAAATTGAAGACTGCGTCCGGAATGAACCGGTGGACGAGACGGATACTGGAGAAGATTTCTCATTTGGGGCTAGCGCTCGCCCTTGATCCATTCATTTCTGGCACTCAGAAACATGAGGTATGTAATATTTCATGCTTGTTACAAAAGATTTTTCATCAAGACTGCAATCAGATTTTGGACACAATGGAGTCGGCGAACGCGGTGCTCAACCCGGCTGCGGGGAAACTGTCAATTGATCCCAGCCTGGTCGCCGATACTCGATCAGTACGTCAGCGAATTGCGTCTGCTAGGTTTAGCATCCACGTCGGCGAAAAGATTGTCATAAAGATCATGGCACGGATGTCGGAATGGAGGAAAACTATCCAAATTTCCGAGCGCAAACGACTGCGAAAGACGGTTTTGGATTTGTAATTTCATTTTCTAAGATTGTAGTTTTGCACGCTCATTTGACTGCGTAGACAGGAAACTCGGCGGCAGATATCGACTCTTCATGAATGGTCTAATCGATTGACATTTGAACGAGGACTTTGGCCAGAGCAAGGTGCTCGAGTTTGGCGACTCGATGAGACCGAAGGTCCGTATAGGATAAGGTATGCCCATTGTGATCTATAATTTCCTGGTTGAACAAATTCACTCTTCAAAGGAAGAGGCTGGAGCCACAAAGCGAGAAACCTTCAAGCTCCAGGGTAGATTCCAATGACGAAAATATTCGTGACATCGAGGTTCCCGATGTTGATGTGTCAGCGTCACAGCAGCAGGTCGAAGTCCCGCCTTGGGCAGAGTCGTACGAGATATCTGCGACCGAGATCGATGGTAGGGTTCATGGACAGTTACCTGGAATTTCTGCTGATCTTGTGATGTAGATAAGCAACTGGCAGAGGAGATTTCGGAGGACAAACATCGTAGAGTGCGCCATGAGCTTGAACCTGGAGACGTTATCGAGGCTGTCGGGACTGTTGCTCGGATCGCAGGTGTAGATTCTTCTCGTGAGTCATTTATCCTTCCCTCTCAATCCTGCTGAACAGTCTCCATAGCTGGCTTACTGATCATTGGGAAGACACATCTGTACATGCTTGACGGTCTGGTTGAAAATGACAAGGGTGAAGTAATCGAGGCTCGCGATGCCCCAAAACGACTTTACCTTGTCCCTGGAAGCATTGTTGAGCTTGATGGTCCCCAACGGGCTCAGCGCTGGTCAGTCCTATGTTCCTTGAGCTGATCATGAACTCACTTCCATTCAAGGTCACGTGACCAAATTGCTGCCTTCAGCGAGAAGACATACCTATTCCGCGATGTTGCGTGAGCTTTTCTGATTTTTTTTTGCCAGATGCTTCCTTACCAACTTTTCTAGTCTCGAGATATATTTCAAAGACAGTCGATCTTTGTTGATTGTGTTCTTGGACAAGAAGAAAAAAATGGAGATTGACCAACGCCTTTCCTCGATTATCGGAAAATATTCCGATAGTTTATCCAATCGAAAGACGCCTATACTTGGTCGTATGGGTTCAAAGGTTTCTGGCTGGAGGGCAGATGAGTTATATATTGCACAAAGGAAATGGCAAGCACGTGAGATCAGCAATGTATGTGATGCCTCCCATTTACGGAGAATAAGCTGATAACATTGATGCAGTTTACCTACATAAGTATCTTGAATCAACTCTCTGGACGTACCCCAAGTGATGCAACTCAGTATCCCATATTCCGTAAGCTATCTATGCCTCTATTTTGAATAACATTATTGACATGTCCCAGCATGGGTTATCCAGGATTATGCCTCCCAAACGCTGGATTTACATTCTCCGGAAACATACAGAGAGTAATACTGCTTCTGGTTGCCCCTGATTCATTCTTATGTCTGCTACAGTCTCACGAAACCTATGGGGGCACTTACACCGGCCCGTCGCGATGCAGCGCAGACGAGATATACTAATCTCGAAAGCGTTGACGAACGGCCATTCCATTACGGGACACACTTCAGTTCCTCTATGATTGTGTGTCACTTCTTGATTCGATTGGCGCCGTACACGAATATGTTCAAAACTTTGCAAGGCGGCGATTGGGATCTCCCTGATCGATTATTCAGGTATCTCTTAGCTCTGCTTCGTCCCTTATCGACACTCACCCAATCTTGTGAAGTGACCTACCTAGGGCATATGATTCCGCAGCAAATGATGTTCGGGGCGACGTTCGCGAGCTCATCCCCGAATTCTATACTTGTCCAGAGTCGGGACTTCGAATTATCTTCTCACGCACGTAACACTGACTTTCAAATTCAAAGGTTTCTTGAGAATATCGCAAACTTGGACTTTGGTGTACAACAGAATACGGGTGAACGGATCCACGATGTGAAGCTACCTCCCTGGGCGCGACAGGATCCTCTTTGGTTCATCGTGCTGAACCGTAGGGTGAGTCATTTGGATGATAATACCTCTCGACCAGCACTAATCCTGCTCACTTCGTTAGGCCCTTGAAAGCTCATTTGTGAGCGAACACCTCCCTGCGTGGATTGATCTTATTTGGGGCGTTAAACAACGTGATCCTGAGTCCTTGAATGTATTCCATCCTCTGTCGTACGAGGGCTCAATCGGTGTGTTATCCCCTTTCATATATCTCTTAAATTGATCTTCATTCCCAAAAGATTTGGATTCAATCACTGATGAGCTTGAACGCGAAGCTACAGTTGGCATCATTCACAATTGTGAGGGTGTTTCTCTTTTCTCTTTCATCTGAACTCATTTTATCAGTCGGCCAAACACCTCGCAAACTCTTTACGACCCCACATCCTGAACGCATGAACCATGGATTGTCGACTCTTCCTGTCGGCATTCTGCATGGTGTAGAGGAGGATTCGCATCTCCTCGTACAAGGAGGCCGTTGTTTCAAAGGTGATGCTTTTTTGTCCTCACAGGTCATTGACGATCCTCAGCCGCTTTCTAGACCTCGGGGAGAACATCCCCGTTCGCGAGCTGTGTCTCGACATGGTCGGCGAGAAAATAATACCTTGCCCAGAAGGCACGTTGTGTGCGCCTTTCCATCCCCATGAGCAGATCGAGTGGCGATCAGGAAGAACCGAACTGCGTCTGGTAGTGGATCATAGGGTAATTTGAATTCTTCGGTGAAAGATGTTCAGCTTTACTGACAAACTTCGCAGGTTGTGCAAGTGATCGAAAACGCGTTTTGTAATTGTGCCGCCTTTGCAGACTCGAGCAATCTGGTCACCGGGTCAACCGATTATACCGTCCGTCTTTGGAAGATGTCTCGTTCGTCCGATACATTGGCAGCTACTGGTATTGTCTTGTCGCACGTCATGCGTGCTCATACCGATGAGGTTATTTGTGTCACCGCTTCGCGAAAGTGGTCTATAGTTGTCAGTGGATCGAGGGACGGTAGCGCTACCTTATGGGATCTCAACAGAGGGGTATACATCAGATCTATATGGCACGGTGATGGTGAATCAAACGCGGTGAATCTTGTCACCATTAACGAAAGCACCGTATGTTCCTGTACCTATCCTTTGTCGCATGGCTCTCAGTCACTCATAGGGTTATATTGCGACATGTTCCCAACTCAAACTTTGTCTGCACACCATCAACGCTCGACCAATGGCCATTTTAGACTTGACGATTACACCATCATTTTCGCCCCTTGTGCCTACCATTACGGCTATGGCGTTCCATGAACGAGAGTATTCTCATCTCGGGGTGCTTGCAACCGGTGGACCTGACGGCTCAATTGTTCTTCGTACTTGGACTGCAGATGGGACACCTGAGAGTGACAAAGCCCAGTGGAAGTTTGTGACAATAAGGTCAATGAAAGTGAAAATGGTTAATCGTGGTATCACTCGACCTCCAAGTGTGACCGCATTAAAGTTCCTAGGGTAAGCTTTCACTGCTTTCCTACTCATATCGGAGCTGATATCATCGGTTCATAGGGAAACTCTAATTCATGGTGAAGAGACGGGGAAAGCCTATCTTTGGGACTTTCCGGAATAATTTGTAGAGAAGGGTACTTAACATGGTTTCATAATCTGGGACGATAGCGTAGTCAACTAAGTAAACGGCTCCATTGGGGCATGGGAACCAAATCATCAGAATCTCGGATCATTGATGGGATTACGAAGGCTTCCCGCCCGATGGCATATCTGACAAGCGCTTCCGCGTGCCGCCATATGATGCCAGGTGCTCAAAATATCGTAGATCAATTCATTGCCTCTGCCTTCAACGCCAATACTCTGTCTTTCTCATTTGCATGTCTTCCAGGGTCTGGTTAATTACAGGTACGTCATGAACCAAAATTGAAAGTCTCTCTCTACCTGTATCATATGATCGCTGATTGACTTTGAATCTCGCCTTCCCTCCCTTAACGTATAACACGCACAGGCACCTCGTCTGGTTTTGGCCTTCGTCTTGCTCAGTCGGCGCTCAAACGCGGTGACCGTGTGATTGCGACGGCAAAGTCACTCGAGAAGCTTCAAGATCTGCTAGTTACGAGTATCGATCCCGGTCTTCGCGACAATCTTCGCACATTACAATTGGATGTCACGGAAGGTGAAGCTACACTGAAAGCTAAAGCTGATGAAGCAGCTGCGATCTGGGGACAGATAGATGTTTTAGTGAATAATGCTGGTGAGCGTCGTCCGATGCAAATACGAGTATTAAGCGTATTAACATTTCTGAATAGGTATTGGACTACCAGGTCTTTTAGAGGAAGGGGGGTAAGTCCGTGTTTCATAATCATAAGTAATCTATTTTATCTTCCCTGAACACGATCACAAGCACCACGCACCTTCGGAGGCAGTTTGCTACCAATGTATTTGGTGTATTGGACGTAACCACGGCAGTACTCCCTCATCTGCGTTGCAGTAAAGAGGCTGCTATAATCGTAATAGGAAGCCGATCTGCATGGAGAACTGAAACTCCCGTAAGTCGGGTTCCTTGTCACATTAAAGTCTTCGTTCTGAAACTCCTGGTGTTAACTAGGGCATTGGTAGGGACCTTCCTCGACAGGAACGAGAGGGATTCATTTGCTGACGCTCCGTTGCACATCAGGTCCCTATTCAGCTTCCAAGGCAGCTGTTCATTGTAAGTTGAGTTAACCTTCGAAAAGCGCACGAACGTAAGCATTACATACTATAGCATTGACGGAGACCCTTGCAACTGAGGTTGCCCCCTTTAACATTCGTGTTTTATTGGTTGCTCCCGGCTCCTTCCGCACCGAAGGGATATACAACCAGACATACAACACGAGCAACCCAATTGCCGCCAACACCCCTCTTCGGGAAGCAAGCATAGCCAGGTTCAAAGCTGTCGCAGGAATCGGAAAGGGCGACCCGGCTAAGGCTATGGAGGCAGTTGTAGATATTGTGCGAGGAGAAGGCATCGCGAAAGATCGGCCATGGCCTGGTCTACTGGTTTTGGGTGAAGATGCGGAACGAGATGTGAGAGACAAGTGTAACAAGGTTTTGAAAGCCCTTGATGAGTGGAAAGATGTCACATGTAGTGTCAATCTTGATTGACAGATTTTTAGAGTCTGAGAGGCACGTCTATCTTTTCTACCATCTCCCCTGTTCTGGCTGTTCTCACCTTCATTTCAGTTCTGTACCCTAGAGACCCTAAATTCTTTGACTAGCTAGGCTCGTCGCACCAATCACTATCTTGATTGGCAAGAATGATACTCCTAGGCTGTCAGTTCTGCTGTCTTTCATGAATTATGAAACTTCATCCTACTTACTAGAAAGTGAGATCAGATGATGAAGACTACTTGGGGTTATTTTCCTTGGAAATACTATCTGGTGGATTAGCATCTTCGTGCGCCTTACGTCCTCCTACCGATAAGTATGCTCAAGAAGTCTTGTACAAAAGATGATCAAGAAGCGCTGCGTCCTTTGAGAATAAATAAATCAATGAGATCTCAAGCTGAGTTGTTATGACCATTTCCTGTGGTCTCGCGAATGGAAGGTTCTATCTTGCTTGTGATTAGTCCCCTCTGTTGCTTGCTATTGGTATTACGGTCCTGTCGCGGTTCTCGCTGATGGAAAAGGCAGCCCGGTGAATTTCTGACATCAAACTTTCAAGGTTCCGCTTCTTGACCCCTGGCCGTAGTCGTCAACGGCAAAATGCTCCTAGAAACGCTGCGCAGCGGGCGAGTGGTGTTTTCTCTTGGGAGGAGGTGCGAAAGGCGCCTCGGAGTATTCGCATGAACTTCACGTCAACCCCAAAATAGCTTCTACAAATTGACCATACACTTGGATTATCATATTCTAAACCATCTATATCACATCAAGATTATATGAACAGTACTCAACAGGAACCTTCAGCATCTTCTCCCTCTCGTATGTGATGAGGCTGTTCACCCCTTTGAAACATGGATTTGGAGCAAGCTTGACTGGATTGGGGTTTAGCACTTATCACTTGTCAAAAATGCATCACGAAAATCTAGAGACGTTTGACGGACTGCACTTCGTAAAATTACACGAGGATTGCAAACCATTCAATGTTGGCGAAGATCGTTCTTCTGCTTAACGAGCGCAGGACCAGAATTCCTCACTTTCGGAGGGGGAAAGCAACACTTATGTTGTATATGTATCATCGAAAAAACACTATAGAACAAGAAAAATATTATAATTGAAAACACAATACACATGATATCCTCCACAATTAATTTGATAACGTAGAATCCAAACTGAGGAGGAACATGAAGAATCTGGACCTAACGGAACAAAAATTCATTCAGTACTCGACAAGCTTAAGCGTAGCAGGAATACAGGATCTAACTTGAACCTAGCAATCCTCGCTGGACACGTAGTCGTACCATCTCGGAGGCTGTTCCCATCCATGAACCTCACGATATCGCTCCTGAAGCTCCATATTTAGCGCCCTTTGTCTGTCCCGGTCTGCCGCGTTACTCGCGACAACAAGGTACATTCTTGGAACCACGGGGCCATTGGGCCTCTTGATCTGCAACCTGACAAAGTTGATTCATTCGAACAGGGATGCTCATCACCAGCTTCAAAACTAAATTGACGTAGTCCCCAGAGTGATTGCTCTTCTCAGCCCATGTAAAAATCTCTTCTCTGTCAAAGTCCCATCCAAAGACTTTTCGCTCTCCTTGCTCATGAAGCGCTGGGAGCTCTGGCGAGCCACTGAGAAAAACTAGTCATGATGCCACGATACGACTGAACACAACTTTATGACTATATGGAGGAGGATGTCTGCGCCATGAGGACGGGCTGTTGCGGGAGCTCGGAGCTCAAAGACAGAGTACGAATGTTGACAATATCAGTTCAAGCTCGACTTTAGTTATATATGTTACTATGTTTCCAAATATACCCAAAGTTCACTGACAATTGTGCCGACTTTCCGCGTCCACCGGCGGCCCCCCAACGCCTCTACTTAATTAAGCTAGAGGTGTAGGGAAGGGGTCACCTATCCCTTCAATTATAGTCGATTTCATAGTTGTCTATGTTATGAATAATACCTGGTTAATTTTGTGATGACTCTGGGAAATTTTCGGAATGCTTTGGCGGTGTTGCCATCAACGTTGATATACGTTGATAGATCATCTGTCAACGCGCCGCCCCGATGTCAGACAGTGCCGACCCCCTTCTGCTTATCCACCATGATGAACTCAAATATATGCGTGAAAAATAAAAAAAAATAAGCGATCATTGCCAAGACACCGGCCGAGTTGATCACTCTTTCTCACGACCCTCTCTTTAAGTAGCTGTGGGGGAGTCCTGCAAAATGACTCACTCACATTGCGTTTCAATCCTCTCCCAAAGCAAAATACCCTGTTTGACGTCTCTTCACCTGAGTGACGCCTCGACGAATCATGATCGAAACATTGCCAGCGAAGTAAGTTTCCGAGTAGCCATGAGAATACTCCGGACTTGACTGGAGCAACCCTGCAATTACCAGTCTTGCTTTGCGCCTCCAGAATTGCAAGGGCAACTGTCACAGATGAAGAAGGAACGTTGGGTGGACTTGCAAGGACTCGTGGACTGCGCAACCGCTCATCTCGCCATATCAGCCCTCCCCGGTCCTAGCTGCACCTCCATTTCTCTTCTCGGCCGGGGAACCTACAACATTGTCTACAAACTGGAATTCAGCGATGGCACCCGATTAGCTGCTAGCGTGTCCAGTCTTGACGAGGAAGACTTTGATCCTAAAGCGAAGCACTCCGAGATCGAAACCATGAAGTTCGTGCGTGAATCTGGGCTCTATCCAGACATTCCCGTTCCGGAGATTTTCGCTTGGGATACTACCTTCACCAATCTCGCATGTGCACCCTATGTTCTAATGGAACTCATCTCTGGGCGAACGTTGGCGAATGACCTGAATGACCTCTCTCAACCACAACAGATTTCCTATATTAAATTGCTCGCAAGATTACAGGCATCGCTCTCCAAGCCCGTTCCATTTGATCAAATAGGAAGTATCGCACATGGTGATGGACAACATGTTGTGGGCCCGCTCATGACATTGACACAAAGATGTTTGGGTGGTCCGTACAAGTCCATAGGGGATCTATGGCGAGCTCAGGTAGAAGAACAGATGGTCCACGCCCTTGAAAAGTGGTGCAGCGCTGAAACGGACTTTCTTACTCCGAAATCCCAGCCGCAATGCACTCCACAGATGTTTGCTGAACTTTTCCAGCTTTTGTCCTCGCTTATCCCCCACTTCCAACCACCAAAGTCTTACTCGCCCCTAGTCCTGCACCATCCTGATCTTGCGCTCCGAAATATCCTCTTTGACGAATCGTCGATCTCTTCGGGCGATTTGAAAATAGCAGCTTTGATTGACTGGGGCGGCGCACAGATCCTTCCCCTCATGTTCACCGCCAAATACCCTGATGATCTCCGGACTACTGGCGAATATCCTTTTACGAAACCCGGATGGGACGAAAACGAAGACTGGGACACCGTACCGTGTGACTGGACCTCCACTGGAGATCCTTCCCAGTGGCCGAGAGCCTTCGGCCCAGGACCAGGACACACACCATACGTACGTGCCTGCGTAAGCAAGTTCCACCTTCGCACGTACTTCAACACGTGTTACGCAGAGCAGTTGCATGCACTGTATGGAGATGCGAATTTGGCGCGCGCGACCCTGTTCAGAGACGCGACGTATTATATGAAGTTTCATGAAGTGCTGTGTGGCTATTGGAAAACTTGGGTTCGTCATAAGAATTGGATTCGGAAGACATATTGGAGATTGCGCATAGCAGGACATGAGGCGAGGGGATTGGAAGAAGTAATCATCGGGCCCAACATATATTGCGAGTCTGCGGAGTTGCCAGTATGCGACCTAGGTATCGCTAGCGAATACCCGGTGATTATAGAATATGAAATTGACCCATGGACGATGAAGCCAGTACCCAAGGACAGTTTCTTCCCGTAGTAGTTGATGATAGATAAACCTGAGGCTGTTTGTGGCATAGTACCAATGATTGGTGGAGGCTAGCCATGGACGGTAGGCCCGGGGCTGAAAGGTTTTGCATTCCCAACTTGCTGTGTTTTCCATTCAACTCTCATCCTCCATCTGAGTGCGTTGTTGCTCTCTCACTATCCTCCACCCTCACCAGTCCTTTGTAGAGTAGTGCTGCTGTTTACACCAATCCACATCATTACCACAAACGATCACCATGGCTGTCCTACATATTTGCATTCGTCAAAGTGAACGATTGATTGGATCATTGTGACGGATCTCTGCCAACAGCGCTTGTGGTATGCACCCGTGGTGCCCCACCGAAACCCCCATAAACCATGTTCCGAGGTCTCCTGATGCCCCTTCGTACGCGTTTCGAACTACCGACAAGCTCAGAATCGCTCAAACTCTCTCGTGGTTGAGCCACCTGAACAGGTGTTGTCGGACGTACTCGAGACAACACGTCTGATTATAACAGACCTCTCAGAGGCCATGCACGACCACCCTGAGAATGCG
>JABAKA010024283.1:0-12051 GCA_018857285.1 Termitomyces sp. Mi166#008 | reverse complement strand
GTGCTGCAAGTGCCATGGGCTGAGTATCCATGACCATCTTATCAGTGGTGTACAGGGTTTGTTCATTCTCAGATCACGGGAGATTATTAACCCTGCACTTGCATACAAGGCATTGTCTAAGAGAGAGGATGGGGCAGCAATGGATTGCAGGAGCTCTTTCATGATGGTTCTTACATTGAATGCATCATTGATCTTTTCAAAAATCCTGTCTATTGTTTTTGTGATTAGTTCTCCCAGAGAACACTTTGTAGTCAATGCCTCCTGAAGTTACTACACTTGCTGAGTCTGTCCCACTCTGTCATGCCTCATCTGTGGGTATTTCCGCAGGGCATCTGCACCCAGGAAGTTGTTGGCTAAGTTGTGCTCAGATTCCAAGAGTCCCAGCATCAAGAAGGATCAAAGTGAGATAATCATTGAGGTGCCAAATGTGATAAACACAAGGTTCAAGGGAAGTATGAAGTTATTTGAGGTGGGTCAAAGACATATTCATATAATCCACACATAGACAGTTCTAATTTCATGTATTTCAACCAGGGCATCCACTCCCATCATATTTTGATAGTCACTTAGATATGTGGAAGACTTTGAAGCTCATGTTTCACAACTCCTGGTGGTCTCAAATGTCATGATATATCAGCTCCTTGTCAGGTCCTGCTGACCTGGGGGCTCTCACCTAGAACAATAATCCACTAGTCAGAGAGATCTGTGAACTGGCACGTAGACTTATGGGGTGTCAAAGTGGTCTTTAGTTGTTGAGAACACAAGATGCACTGAGAAGTTGGGGTTTGGGTGTTGACAATGCAAAGTCCAATGAGAGAAAGGTTAATTGGAGGACTTAGGGCAGCGTTGGCAAATGAAAATGGAAAATGGAATAGATTGAGAAGAGCCAGGAGACTTAGTATGACAGTAAAAAGTAGAACAGACTTAGACAAAAGAGTTGGTAATATTGAGACTAAGGACTGACTACTGTGGTACAAAGGTTTAAGTATTACAGTGGGACAGATCACTGGAATGATGTTGGAGAGGGTTGAGGGGGGGTGCTGAGACATGCAGCACAGAACTGTATGGTCAGTTTGCAGGTAGTTGAATGTGGGGGCCAGCTGCAGCAAGCCGTTGTGGCATGTTTTGGGGATGTCATCCCAAAAAGGAGTGTTGGAGATGCAGATCAGGTTAGTGATGCAAGTGGCTGATGCATAAGGCATGTCAGGATATGTCAGTGATGGTGGGGAAGGCACGTGGCAGGGAAGTTGCACAGGATGAATGGGCAAAAATGATGGGTCATGACACTCCTACATTAACCTCATTGCTAACTCCTCATGTGACAGCTCCATCCTCTTCCTATTCCAGCAGAGGGTTAGAGTGTGGTTTCTGTAGACTTCATTATGAAATGACTGGATGCAGTATGATGCCATTATGGTGGTGATGGACTTCTGTGGTAAACACACTTCATCCTCACTCACAGGACATGCTCTGCCATGGAAGCAGCCAATCTCTACCAGAAGAACATTTGAAAACTGCATAGGCTGTCCAATGCCTATGTATCTGACTGAGGCTGTAGTTCATCACCAAGTTCACCTGAAAGTTCCATCACCTGCCTGCTCAACATAAAGCTCCACACCTCCACCACCTATCACCCTCAGTTTGACAGCTGGATGGAATGCATTAATTAGGAGCTAGAGCAGTATCTGTGCCTGTTCTGCAATGAACAACAGGACAACTGGGACAAGCTGCTTCCAGAAGTGGAATTCCAGTACAACAACCATGTTCATGCCACCACACAGATGTCCTCATTCTACCTCAACACTGCTTGTCACCCTCAGATGGGCTTTGGAATGAGTTGTTGAATGAATTTGTGGATATGATGAGGATGGCACAGGAGGAGGCAGAAGTGGCATCGGTGAAGGCAAAGGATGATATGGCCTAATAGTATGACTGTGGATGCACCCCCCATGCCCTAGTATAAGCCAGGTGATCAAGTATACCTACATGCATTGCCCTCACAAAAGCTATTCCACTGCCAGCTAGGACCTTTTGTTGTCAAGCAACAGGTAAGCTCATTAGCATATCTTCTGAGGCTGCCTGTTGAGACCTGCAAGCTTCACTTGGTCTTTAACATAGTGAAGTTATTCCTAGCCCTAGATGACCCTTACAATCACACTCTCTTCACATTGTACAATCTAATTTTCTCATTGCATGGTTAGTGACTTCTAGTTTTTCTTTTGCTTGCTCTGCATCTGTATATAGAGTAACAAGGTCTCTGAGAATGGGGGTAGATGAATTTATTTTGGCTCATATAGGAGGATCTAGATCAGCATAGGTCAACTCTAAGTGAGAAAAGTGCTTGTTTGTAAAGATAATGAGAGGCCTGGCATAGCTCATCCATCAAATTTCTGTATTGCATGAGGTTGGTTTCAAAATAAACTGATTGCAACATGATGCATGTTTGCAAGATGGGACCCATATACCTTGGTCCATTTGGTGATGAGTTGCTGAGTGTAAACTGTCTTCTTCTTGTCAAATAGCTTGCAAGGATCTCTATGTGATGGCTTCCAGTAGGCTTTTTAGAAATTCTGGTTCTAAAATTAGGTATTATCATATAAGAGCACAGTTCATATAGGCTGCACTCCACACAATACATATAATTTTTTGGCATTGCAACTGACATAGAAATCTTTGGGCAGCTGGATAGGTACTTCAATATCAGACAAGATCAGAACTTTTAAGGGTAAAATTTTTGTTAGT
This sequence comes from Termitomyces sp. Mi166#008, assembly GCA_018857285.1. NCBI lineage: Eukaryota > Fungi > Basidiomycota > Agaricomycetes > Agaricales > Lyophyllaceae > Termitomyces > Termitomyces sp. Mi166#008. Next base: position 9,309 of record JABAKA010024283.1, on the reverse strand, counting down.
GAAGGTGATTATGACTTGAGCACTTTTCATGTCAAGTTTGAAACATCATGAAGTTGTCAAACCCTTTCTAAACTTTGCTTAATGATGGAGATGCATTGACACTGCTTGATAGTAATACAATCAATACTTCACTTTTGACATGGTTTACAGCAATATTTGAACTTAGACCTTCATATAACTTTATATGAATTATATATTGTTTATCCTAAATTATCTCTAACTTATATTAATTTTTATCTGCCTTAAAAAATTTACATGTAAGCTATCCAGGGAGGTTTTTCTGATAAATTAATGAGTAAGAGTCAGAGATGAGTGAACTATCAAGAGGCTTAGCTCAATTCCAAGATTTGATTATTCTTTTGCTAGAGGTTCCTAAGCAGCCTTGGACAAACAATGCAAAAAACAAAATAAAACTATTGGCACTTGTTGCTCATGAATGTACAGAACCAGATATGTTTTTAGATTATGTCAACTGTCTGACATCCCACACTTTTGCTAGCTGTCTCAGTATCACTGAAGATCACTTTGATTTGATGCCATATACACCATGTTATTGATAATCTGGGTCACTCAATATCAAGGTATAAATGCAAGGACATGCTCTTTCATATCAACAATGCATTTCTTCCCTGCACTCTGTGCAATCATAGCCTTAGTCCCCCCAGCACTCACTATATCCTCTGGCAGACACATTGTGATATCTAAATCTGTCAATGCCACATATTTCTTAAAAAGACACAAAATACCAGCAAAAACTTGTTACCAGATCATTAATGGTTGTGCTGGTATGTTCTAACTTATCTGATTTCTTAAATTTCAATTGTCTCAATATACCTGGTTTTTTATAAATGAAGGCAACTTTACCAAGGAGCAGATTCAAATTTTACAAGCTAGTTCATATGTTGAAGTCTATGAGGATGCCATTTTTACACCTGCTGCTTTCCAGTTTGTTCTCTTTCTACATTACTCTTGGCTAATAATAAATACATTGGTAGGACCGGCGCTACTTGGGGACTTGCACGCTTGAGTTCAGAGCACAAACTTGAAATTCAGAATCCTTTGTATGCACTGACACTCTTCAGGTCATGGCACTGATGACATTATATCATGCAGATCACACCAGTTCATATATGATTATGACTATCTTGCTGGTAAAAATGTTGATGTCTATGTTATTGGTATGTTATCTTTTCTCTACTAAGAGAGATGAACATAATTTACCTTTTGTAACATATTATTAAGACACAGGTAAGCTGATTCAAAGAAGCATATATCATCTTACAAATTCAAAGGTGTCTATGTTGAACATGTATATTGCTATAAATAGTCCTCTACTTACTTTTACTCAGTAATACTTAGATTGATTTTGGTGGACGTGCAAAGTTAGGTCCCATATTTGGTGGATACTCTTCTCAAGATGAAAATGGTCATGGAACACATGTTGCGTAAGTTGCCAGATTTTACATCAATATTTTAAAACTTAACTTTGACATAGTGGAATAATAGCCAGTGATAGATATGGTGTTGCTAAAAAAGCTAGAATTATTTCAGTCAAAGTTATGGGTGGTGAACCTGTGTAAGATCTTAATTATTGATGCACCTTTGTGATGTGATTAACAATGTCACAGATCAGGCTATATGTCTGACTTGTGTGTTGACTTCAAAGCTTTTTTGAATTATTGCTAACTTAGATTCATGGCCCAGTATTTCTGGATTGGAATATGTTTATAAATCAGCACAGAGGTCTAACAAGCAAGGCCGTCGGTCTGTTGTTAACATCTCCATGAATTCCCCTGGGAGGTTAAAACCAGTTAGTGATGCTCTTGCTAAAGTATGCCTTTGTGCCTCTTCTATATGCATTGTTCCAGATTGACAGTCTGATTGAAATAATTTTAGATAAAGAATGATGTTGTTCTTGTTGTAAGCAGAGATCCATTGTCTCCCTCTACAATTCCTAGTTCTTTTGATTTAATAAATGATTAGGTTGCAGCAGGCAATAATGCTCAAGCATTGAAAAATTTTTCTCCTGCTAATTCTCCAGATGTGATCACTGTCGCTTCTTCTAATATATCTGATCAACAAGTTTCTCTGTCAAATTGGGGCAAAGGTGTTGATATATTTGCTCCAGGAGAAAAAATTACTAGCCTTGGATTTTGGAACCCAAATGTGAGTCTAATTGGTGGGGATTATTCAATCTATGCTCATTGGCTGCCTTTGAATTGGCCAGTCTTATGCTATTACTTCTGGAACATCCATGGTGTGTAGATGTTCTAACCAATGAAAGCAATTGATATAAAGGTTATTGAACAATATACAGGCTGCTGCTCATGTCTCAGGCCTTGCTGCTACTTTCCTGACCTCCCACAAGTATACAACAGCTCAAATGCGTAACAAGCTAATTAAGTACGCTCTCAAAGGTGTTCTTAGTGACATCTATGACCGTATGTTAGTTATTTCATACAATTGTCATCTGAGCTAAGTGGAATGAAGCTCAAAATACACCAAACCTGCTTGCAAACAATAGATATGAAGTGAGTATATCAGAAACAGGATGAGCAAGATGAGCCTGATGAGCAGGATGAGCAGGATGAGCCAGATGAGCAGGATGAGCCAGATGAGCAGGATGAGCCAGATGAGCAGGATGAGCCAGATGAGCTAGATGAGCAGGATGAACATGATGAACAGAATGAGCAAGGATGAGCAGCAAAAACCAGAGCAGGAGCAGGAGCAGGAGCAGGAGTGGAATTCAAAGTTAGAATCAAGATTTGATAATTAAACTTTCATGTGGACTATACTTGTATGAAATGGCATCAACTATAACACATAATGCAGCTTAACATTGTCTATTATTTATCCAACATACTGCATAACAGGTGTCAGGGGACCTCCCTCTCCATTCCTTCTCTGTTCCTCCTTTCTATGTATTCCAACTCTTCCTTTTTAACTCTCTTTTGATTTTGCTCTGAGCCCTCAGGCCTCACTCTTACTCTGTGCATAATTCAAACAAGCAAACAAGGTGATTTCCAGAGTATGTATCCTTTTGTGGGAATGCTTCCTCTTTTGGATGGTTTATAGCAACTTGAGTTTTGATCATTTTCAGAGATTTTGCCTCTTTGGTTTTTTCCTGTGACTGGCTGTAGCTTTTGTGTATTGTACAGTTGCTTTCCATACATCAGAAGCCTCTGAAGTGTTGCCCCTAGCCTAGTAGCCTGTAGCCACCTGTACAATACTTACTTAATACACCTTGGATTTATTGATGCCTTAAAATGAAGCCAGGAGCTGTCTACTGGTACTAGACACCTGAGTTCAGACTACCCAAGCTACTTTCACTCTCTAGTCCACCCAGCTTGCAGAGTTATAATAGACAACAAATACCATCTCCCAATCTCTGCAGGCACTCTTAGAATGCCTTCCTCTGTTCTCCTCCCACCTCCAGCACCATCTGTCTCTGTCATTACAATTTCTATGTCAGATTTTGCAACTTCTGTAGTGATGCACACTAAAATTTCCTGTGCATTGTTCCCTGACACCTATAACAGTGATCATGCTATGGGTGAACATTTTCTTTAGTTTTGTATCACCTATATCTGGCTGAGCAGCAAAGCATTCACTTTGAACATACTGAAGATCATGTGAGTTTTGAATTATTCAGCCTTGGATATTTGACTCTTGGCCCTCAACTTTCAAGCTATACTTTCTGCTTCTATGAAGAAATAATATCAGGGATGTTGTCAAGCATTAGTTTCTTGGCAACTATGGCTAGTTTGTTGGCTAAGTTAGTGCATCAAGGAGAGCCTGATGGCATTGAAATGTGAGTGTGAGATGGAAGAATGGTTTGTAGGTGATTTATAATAGAAGATAATGTGTCACTAACTTTGTCATCTCTGTGCTATAATCTCTAGCAGTAAGCTGCCTATGCATGATGGGCTTCAAATGATAGCATGCTTGGTCACATAAATGTGTGCTAGAGAAAAGGTGAACTATGTGAGGCTTTTCTCAGTGGCACAAAAGAAGACAAAAACAAATGTTTTAATGTAGCTGAGGCTCACTACTGTATTGGCCTTGGTGGCAAATTAACTACTGAGGTATATTTGGGTGGAAGTGGGAGTTGAAGTTGGAGTGCACACCTATAAAGAGAGGGGTTAACAGGAGTTCTCCTTCCAAGGTGGTACACCAATTCTTGTGCCTATCAAAGACAGTCCTTTGTGACATGCTTAGCAATGGGCTAGGCAACAAGCTTGGCGATGGACTAGGTGACAGGATTGGTGGTGAGAGATTGGCTAGGCAATGGAGAGATGGTGCCTAGAAAGGTGGAGACTTAATGTTGTTGCTCTTAGCAATGGGCTTGGCAACTGAATTAAGCAAGTTAAGAGGGGGAGGGTCAATTCAGGTCACAGATTAGACACATTCCTTAATAGATTCTATTTCAGAGGAAGCCAATGAGACCTCTGACATAGACAGGGAAGTAGTAGCTGCCAATGTATTGAATCATTGTGTGCTGGCATTCAGCAAAAACCAGAATGTCGTAAAAGCAATGACCCAGAATGACTCCATCACTGTGCTAACAGACAGATGGCCATTCAACACCACTGATGCAGTATGATTCATTGAATTGTATTTAGCATTCTTGTAACAGGAGGTAAAAGAGTACTTCCAACAGAAGTGACAGTGAGGCTCACAAGCCTTGTCATCTGTGTTACCATCACCATTAGAAGGAGTAGTGACCCTACCTCCCTCTGTACCAATTCATCAGGCAATGCATTTATGGCATGTGCCCCAAGCAGCCTAGAGAGACTTCCCAAGACCTTTGCTGTTCAACAGATTGCAGTGACATGACAGCAATGAGTTGTGTCTGGAAGACTGCTGACAACCAATGCAGCCTCAACTGAAGCAGCCTCAGAGGTGGTGATAGAGCAAATCCAAGGTTCACAGGTGTCTGACACATGTACTGGACATGCTGTGAATATCATCAACAGTCAATACACTACCAACTGCATGCAGTGATTGTTCTTGATGGTCAGAAGCCAAAACAAAGTGACTCCTCAAAGACAATCACTCTGTATCCTGAATCAGCCAAGTTCAGTGACTTGGAGAATTGGCTTCTTAGTGTGTGCATATTTTATGCAGTGGCAAAGACTGTGACCATGAACAAGTGCTGATTTGATGGACTTCTTGAAGGAGTCTATATTGAATTGGTACCTTCAACATGTGGTACATGTCAACAGGCAGCAGGAGCACTGGACTTCTATGGATGTGGTTCTGGAGTTGTATGATTGATTGTAACATGGTTACATTGATAAAGCTCTTGGTAACCTATATGCATGCCAACTAGTAGGTAGAAGATTGTATAGGTTATGGGCTACCTATAAGAAAGGGGAGTTTTAAAGCGTAGAGTAGTATAGAGGTGAGGGAGATCTGGCAGATTCCTGGAATCTTGTATTTAAATGACACAAGTGCTAATTGCTATTTGAGACTTATAGATAATTGTGCTGGGCTGCTACTACTGAGACTCTGGGTAGAGGTGTAAATGGGAGAAAGAGATCAAAATACTTCTGCAGAAGAACAGGTGGCTAGGGAAACCTCTAAAATGCTACTCCACTCCCTTTGAAGTCAGTCTTGGCAATGCCTATCAGAGGACCTATCTCTCTCCACCTTTCACCTCTCTGCCCTGCTATAATTTTCCTTTATTTTCCTTCTTCAGCCCTCCATTTTGGTCTTACTTTCAGCCCTCTAGCTTCAATTCTACTCTGTCAATAATCCAAACAAGTTTCCAACCCAGCAGACCAGCAATGTCTGGCAACTTCCAGAGTTTGATCATTTTCAGAGATTTGCCCCTTTAGGCTTTCCTTGTGGCTGACTGTGGCTTTTGTGTATTGTACAGTTCCTTCCCATGTATCAGAAGCCTCTGAAACATTGCTCCTGGCATAGGGAATCCTCACACTTGTTCTCCTTGGATTTCCCTCTGCCAGGTGAGTAGTTAGACCGGTAATCATCTGGATAACACTCAATATACTCTGAATTTCCCTCTGCCAGCTGTGTGACTGAGCCACAGTCCCCAAAGGCTGCCCTTACAGTGGAATAAGTCTCCAACTTCTCTGGGAGCCCCCCTTGAGCCTGCTTGAACCCTCTTTCTTGCCTATTGGTCTCTCCCCCACCAGACTACTCCTAGCCCCTACAGTCTCCATGACCCAACCAACTGCTCCAGCCAATCCCTCAGATGCTTCCAGCCCCCAGGACAATGTCTAGAACTGTCTGCTTGCTCTAGAGACTCAGGTGCAGACTACCCAAATCTCTCTGACCCTGCACATGACTGAACTTGCTGGATTGCACCAAACTATGGACACCATCCCACACTCTCTTCAGATGCTCTTAGAGCATCTTTCTCCTACTCCAGTTGCTACCCCCACACCTTCTACACCACCAGAGATGAATCCTGCACCTTGCTTCAATGTCTCTGCAGCTCCACACACAAAAATACCTCATCCAGCACTCCCTGACACTTACAATAGAGACTGAGCAGTGGGTGAATGCTTCCTTCAGTCTTGCATACATCCAACTGAGTGGTGAAGCTTTTGCTTCCAATGCCTTGAAATTGCCTGGGTCCTTTTATACATGAAGTTGGGCCATGCCTTGACATACACACTTTGGGTTTTTCAACAACCTGGAGGAGTGAATAGCTTCATCAATTGAGAAGCGTTTGAATACAATTTCTGAGTGGAGTTCTTCCCCCTGAACCCAGCCAAGACTGCAGCACTCTCCCTCCATAATTCCAACCAGTATGGCCAAGGGAAGCAATCTCTAGACAATTATATCAACTCCTTCCATGCTCTAGCTAAGCAGGCTGGTTATCTGGACAGTCTTCAGCTCTGCCTCACCTTTTGTGATGGCCTACACCCCACTCTCTAGGAACACATTGACAATCTAGCAGAAGGATGCCCAGACAATAGCATCGCTACTTGGTACAAGGTTGCTCATGACCAGTGGCAGCTTATGGAGCTAAAGGGTAAGTTATTATGTCCCAACACTTTTCATCCAGTCCATTGTCCTTCTCAGTTGCTAGTTGCTCATCTCCTCCCCACTGCACATGCTTCCTTTATTGCTCCACCATGTCCAGCACTGGCACAATCTCTACCTTCAGGAATCCCCATGGAAGTAGATGCCTCTTGCTAACATGCATCAACACCTCTCTTGTGCTGTTGCTGCAGAAAACCTGGCCATTTTGTGTGCTACTTCCCTCAGGGACTGGAGGTGTGTTATCTCTCTTCCTCTGAGCAAGAGAAGCTTTTGCTACAGCTTTTGGCTGTGAAGGATGCTTCTGAAGATCCCTCTTCTGATACTTCACTGGTGGATCTGTCTTCTGAAGTGGGCCCTGAAGCTCCATCCACTGAACAGAAAGAGGATTTTTAGTCAGGCAATAGTTGTATGCCTCCACTTCCTGGTGCTACTCAGTTTGTTTGTCTGTTTATAGAACCTAACAATACATGTTCCTTTGTTGACAATTTGATGACTGAACCTGTAAGCACCCTCTTTGACATACAAAACCCTCCTCTGGTCAAAGGCTTGACCAGAGTTCCCTCCTCTCCATCCTCTCACCCATGAATCTCTGCCTGAGAACAATGCCTCCCTTGTCAGTATGTTGTTGCCTCCTCTTCATTCTCAAACTCTCTACATATGAATGTGGAGATTGAGACCACCAACACACAACAAAACTGGAGCATTATTGGATAGTGGTGCAACAGGTTTATTCCTTGATGCAAACTATGTCTGACCACTCAACCTCTCTCTCCCCCCATCTCTGTATACAATATTGATGGCACTCTTAATGAAGCAGGATCTATCTGCTCTGTGGTAGATCTTGTTCTGTGCTACCACTCTCATTTGGATCATGCCATCTTTGCTGTCACTAGCTTTGGGAAGCTAGACACGATCCTGGGCTTCACTTGGCTTCAAGAGCACAATCCAGAGATTGATTGGTCAAAGGGTGAGGTGCACATGAGTAGGCACCCTCAGTATTATTCTACTTGTGCCAACAAGGTCCAAGAGGAGCACAGAGCATTAGTCCATGAGCATGCTGCCATATACACTTGATGTGTAGGGCATATTCCCTTTGCTGACATTGACCTGTTGGATCCTCCTTCCCTAGCGTTTCCTTATAGAGAGGCCCTCTACAAGGATGTGTGAGGCATGGGAAGTGAAACTCAGCAGGAAGATAGATGTGAGGGTGAGTTTATCAGCGCTCCAGACTCAGAGTCTCTAGATGAGGCTATAGAGGTAGGTGATAGGATCTATGCTGCTACACTGTGTCCACCACCAATAGCTGCAGAGATTCAGGCTAGTCAGACCACATCTCAGCACCTGGCCCAAGTGTTTGTAGCAACCTCCCAGCCCAAACCCTTGCATAGAACAGTCCCTCATCACCTCCAGAATTTTGAAGATGTGTTCCCCAAGGCATAGTTTGACTTGCTCCCTGAGCATAAGCAGTGGGATCATGTGATTGAACTTGTTCTTGATGCAGAACCTTCTAGTTGTAAAGTATACTCCCTTGCTCCTTGGGAGCAGGATGAGCTCAATGTGTTCTTGCAAGAGAATCTCAACTCCAGACAAATATGCCTTTCAAAGTCATCAATGGCCTCTCCAGTCCTCTTCATTAAGAAGAAGGATGAATCCCTTCATCTGGTTCAGGACTACCATGTTCTGAATGTGATGATGGTGAAGAACTGCTACCCCCTTCCACTCATCTCTGAACTAGTCAACAATCTTTGAGGTGCATGCTACTTTACCAAGTTGGATGTCTGCTGTGGCTACAACAATGTGCACATTAAAGAAGGAGACAAGTGGAAGGCTGTGTTTTGAACCAACCATGGACTCTTTGAACCTCTGGTAATGTTTTTTGTGCTCACAAATAGCCCTGCCACCTTCCAGACAATGATGAATGATATCTTCTGTGATCTGATTGCAGAAGGCATGGTCTGTGTCTACCTTGATGATATCCTCATTTATACAAAAAATGCTAGAGGAGCATCAACAGATCACATGCATCATCTTGGAACACCTTCACCAACACCAGCTCCACCTCAAGCCTGAGAAGTGCAAGTTTGAGCAGACTAAGGTTGAGCACCTTGGGCTAATCATCTTGTATAGAATAGCAGAGATGGACCCTGTGAAGGTGACTGGTGTAGTGGAGTTGCCAGAGACCAAGAACAAGAAGAAAGTACAGGCCTTTTTGAGCTTCACCAACTTCTACCAGAGATTCATCAAAGACTTCTCACACCATGCATGTCCTCTCTTTGACCTTACAGTTAAGGATGC
>JABAKA010024282.1:0-12091 GCA_018857285.1 Termitomyces sp. Mi166#008 | reverse complement strand
ATTCTACCTATTTCAAAGTGCAAAAAGAGCTAAACAGTCAAAATCTTTGTCAGCCTTAGTCAGAATTAGTCAGAATTAGTCATCAGATCAATTCCCAGGAGTTGTGCCATTCTCATTAGTCATTGTCGTGCCATTCTATATAGATGTCAGAACTTGTACTCTCCTGATATTCCACTCATCACATCTTTTAGACTCTGAATCCCATCAATCATGTCTCATGTCACTACTTCATTCAGTTTCCATAAGTCAAAATCTCTTTTTTTTTTTTTTTTTGCATGACTACACTAATTGGCTATGGGATCTACCTCCCCACCTATCATGCTCACCATTGTGTCTACCAATCTGCCCCTCATTACCTTTATTGCAATAACTGATTGCTACTTACCTATGTATTTAACCAGCAAAGCTCAACACCCACTGGCTTGCCCTCAGACATCCCATCTGATTGGGCCATGGGTGAATTTATGAAATGGTTGACCAAGCTCAAAATATTTCTGCAACAGAGTGGCCTGGATCAATATATATTTGTGCTGGAAAAGAAGCCTGATCATCTAGTTAGTCAGCCTGATCCAAATACCAAACTCATCTCATATGCCAACTGGTTGTCCAATAACAATTTAATCATTAGCATTGTATTCATGGCCATGTCAGATGCTGAACAGGAGGGGCTAGTAATGGACAGCACTGCAAAGGAATGCTATTTTTCCATTTCATAAATTCACCCATGGCCCAATCAGATGGGGTTTCTAAAGCAGGCCAGTGGGTGTTAACTGGTTCATCAAGATCTGAGATCTATCAAACCTGGCCCCAAAACCAATAGCAACCAATCAACTAGTTCATTTTACAGATTAAACAGCCAGTTACAACTGATCTAACACAGGACTAGTTTTAACCAGTTAGCAACTGGCTAAAGACTGGTTGAAAGTACTTTGAAAATGTCAAATGGACAATATATTTAATGTCTAAGGAGACTACTTGTAAGAGGACCACCAATCTATGGGAACCTCAACAACCAACCCACCACTCAACCCCCTCCTCAGCAGGTGGCAAGTGGCAGGTGAGCCAGCACAAGGCATGGCAGGTGAGAGGTGGGCAGCAAGCAAAAGGGATGAGGGCAAGGGTGAGCAGAGGTAAGGCCATCACTAGAGGTGCTAACAGTCATGTTGGTGTGTAGACCCAAAGACACTGCTATTTGCCAGGACTGGGGATGTACCATGCTCCAGTCCATCCTATATACTACATTGGCTAGTATGGTGACCTAATCCCTATATGCTAAGTGGGAGCTGCTGACTATGATCTATTAACTAAGCAGGCCAATAGTGCTGACATGAGCCAGGCCTTACTTACCAGGGGTGGCAGAGGCTGTGCTAGTGATGTAAGGGGGCTGGAAGGCCAGCTGACCCAAGTGGTGGTGGAACAATGATGGAAGAGAGTTAGAAGGGCCAGATGGCCTAGAAGATGGCTAGAGTTGTCTAAAAAGGCAATGCTGAAGATCCAGGGCTAAGCTGAGCTAGAGTTGGATGGTTCAAAGACCAGTCCTCTGACACTACTCTACTTTAAGTCAACATTATAGTTGCTGATCTTAAGTTCATCTCTATTCTATCTTACAAAATCCTCATCCTATTCAAAGAAATTCTTGAATAGTGAGATATTGATCTCCTCAATATGATGAGGATTAATTGTGGCATAGTCCATTGTGTTCTTCCTCCAAGCAAATTTCAAAATTTGCAGTTGCTCAAAAATCTGCTTACTAAGTTGTAAACATTGGTCATCTATGGTCCATTTACTTGCTGAGAAGAGGTGTTTGCAAGAAACAGACAATGCCTGGCATGCAATGAAATCTAGGGCGATACAATTGACAGTTGGGTGGACATGATGATGATCCTGTCAAAGATTGTCATAAGTGCAGCAGTCAAAACTCAAGTAATTGTAGCTCACCTGCCAATACTTGATGATGTTAGTTTCCCTCATGACATCAGCTGGAACATCTTTCAAGTATTGGCACAGTTTAGATTGCCATTCCTCATCATCCTTGCATGTAAGAAGAGTCCATCAGTGAAGGTCAAATTCATCAATACTTTGAGTTAGGAAAGTAATTGGTTCCTTGACAGCCAGTACACATGGTCAATTTAGCCAGTACTTGTGCATTTATACAAAGTTAAAATAAAAAACTATATATGTGAAAGAAAACTTACTATTCATTCCACAATTTTGAGTGCCTTGTCCTGCCAATTTTTTGCATCTGGGTTTCTGGCAATCCTTTCCTTCTCCTGTTCATCTTCTCTGCTCCATGCCATCTCAATTTACAATACAGATGTAAGACTAAAGATATCTGAGTAAGTTAAGCATAAAAAAGGAAATGTACATACATAATGCAAGAACAAAAGAAGGCTTCTCATTGAGAAGCAAATAATACTTCATAATCTTTTCCAATCCTGCATTGAGTGCATTGATATAGATTTAATAGCAAGAATTTTTTCTCTTCTCCCAAGCTATAAGGAGATGCTCCATAGCTTGTGGGACTTACCAAAATGTTCTCCATTTCTGGTGAAGAAAGCTGCTGAATGTTATTTGTGTCTTTGAGAAATTTTATTTGTAGGTCATATAGCACACAAAAAATGAACATACCTCAAGAATCTCCTTTTTTTCAGCCACTAAAGCCTAATTTCTGTTATTAAGCTTGAATGCACTCCATGGAATATGCTTTGTGACATGTCCATTCTCTTGTAGGGTAGTGATAGGATGAAAAAATTTATCAGCATCTGTGACAAATAATGTTATTGGCTGCAGAATCATAGTAAGAGCTGGTTTAATTAATGAGAGAAAGTGTCTGTAAGCTTTACTTGCTGAAGTTTGTGAGTACAATCAAGCATTGCATGTACTGTTCTCTAATGAATGTTTGAGTAGAGGGGAATCTTCAATGGGTCTGCAATACTGTGTTGGTGCTGGCATTTGTTGAAATACTTGATTTACTGAGATGAGGCCTGCATCTTGATAGTGAGAGTTTGAATCATCAAAATTACATCCAAAGAGCCACTGAGCACACAATCAGAGGAAGATGTCAAATCAAAATACTAGATAGCTGTTGCTGTCTCTACATTGCTGATATTTGTGGTGAAACAAATCATGTCTACAGAGCTGAGGTTGATGACATGACCCAGGCAACTGAATGGAGGTAAGACAACTGAGAAAAAGTTATGAATTGATGACATACAGAAGCTGATTTTTCCTGCTGTGCTAATCTAGCTTATGGTGCTTATAGATAGCCTCCACTGTATAGTAAAGAGTGGTGTTGTCGAACATGTGTAATGATGTTGTTACAGAATTGCCATATAGTTCACACAGTATAAGTCAGTCCAGTCTAGGATTCTGCTACACTGGAAGTAAGGGCAAAGCTGCCCTTACATTATATAATACAAGGTATTTAACTGGTACCAAATGGTGATGCTATAGAGTAATTAATAATAAATAATTAAAATTAAAATAATTAAAATAATTATTATCTGTTATATACTCCCCCTTGAGTCTGTTCATGGACTCACTTCATACAGTGTTCAAGTGGTATACAAGGCAGGATTTGGCATCCTACCCCTATTACATTAAGACTGAAATGTTTTAATTTTTTTGCTGTTGTGGTTGTGTAAGTAACATTACACATATGCACTGCTGTCAGCAGTACATGAAAGTGGAACAGTCACCTCCATGTTAAATCTAGCCCAGTTGAACTAACTGAGCCTGAGACTGGATAATATCAATGACTTGGGACAGTTGTCAGCTTTTTCAACTGCCATAAGTTGCTGGTTAAAGGCAACCAGGTCTGAAATAATATTGATGACTTGGGACAGTTGTTGCTATTCATGTCCACTGAGAGGCAGAGTGCCATTGTGCATGGCCTCCTCTACATTCTTGCTTCAGTTGAGAGGTTTTTTTAGCAGCATTAGTCACTGTAGTGCTCCTTTCCCTAATTGACAGTGTAGTAAACAGGTTGATGGCACTGGCCATCAAGGTCATGTCCACATCATTGGCCAGGTTCAGAGAGGGTGTGCTTATGTCTGGAGCACTAGACATGGAGGCAGGCACAATAGATGTGCTTACCTCAGTGACTGCATTAGTCACTAGGAGTTGATGACTGAGATCAGTTGACCTGGCCTCAGACTTGGTCAAACTGGCAGTGGATGGGCCAGTCTGAGAGGGGAGGCTACTGGAAGCCTCCATGATGGTTGAGCCCACCTCATACATGATCACAAGGAGAATGGAGGTGCCAAGTTGAGAGAAGAGGCCTTTGAAAGCCTCAACAACAGTGCAGGAATGATTGCAAAGGAAGGTGAAGAGATCATCCTCCCTGTAATGAAGCTAGGACCCTCTTCTAAGAGTTCCTTTCTTAAAGTTGAATGAAAATGCATAAGCATTCTCAGTCATTGGCCATGGGCATTATACTAGCCATCATAGCCATGCATACTGTAATGGACTGTATGGAGGCAACTAGGAGAGGTGCATTATGAAAAACCTTGGATCCAAGTTAGCAACTAAGAATGTGTTATGTGTGACCAACCATGATTTAGGCAACTATCAATATTTGACTTGCACTAGATCAAGAGGATGACCCTTAGTTTATGTAACTTCTGATGTCAAATGTTAGTTGTAAATGAAATACACTTTTTGTGCAATAAGTCTTTGTAAATCCCTCTCTATGGCTGATAAAAAGAAGGGTGTCCTAGCAGCACTCACAGCACAAGTTGCTCATCTCAATGCTCTTTTAAAGAATCTGCCTTCCTCATTGCCTTCAGATCTCCCTGACACTGAATCAAAGTATTCCTTCTACTTTGATATCAAAGATGTGGCACAAGAGGGCCTTGATTATGCCTTCAATTAATGTCTTGAAGTCTGCTTTGATGTTCATTTGCTTCAAAGAAAGGAGATCACCTTTCAAAAGCATGGAAAGCAGCTTAGATCAGTCTGCACACTATCACTGGACAAGTTGTCATATCTGTGCCAGTGCAGAAAGCTAGCCAAGGAGATGAAGAAGATTACAGAGATGATGAGTACACCTCCAAATATAAGTACAAGCAGATCAAAGCAGACAACAATGCAAATACACATTGTCTCAGAAGGTCCTCAATGAAGAAGTGGACTGAAAGAAAAAGGCAGACCAGCAATGTCAAGATGCTGCCCATTGCAGGATAAATGATAGTTGTTCTAGGCATCTTTTGAGGGATGGAAGACAGTGTTGATTGATGAATGCTAAGAGCACCACAATGACTTTCAGGGTATGTTGCACTCTGGCTTGTATTATTTGCCTAGAAACAATCACATCTTTGTAAAAGAGGACACAAGGGCAGCACAATGGCATGTGGAGATGGGCTGGCCTCCATATGTGGCCCAGAGTAAGTTTCTGTACCAGTGAGTATTATGGGAGATGCCAATGAAGGCCACACACACATTTGTGGCAGTGGAGACTAGAGCCCAGCCCAAGATTAATTTATGATTGACTTGCATAGTGGCATTGACAGTGATGCCAGAGAATGGATTGGTAGACTATTAGTGCAGTATGTACTGCACTCAATTGTTGATGAAGAAATGATAGCTAGCAGAAACTTGTATAAGTCCTGCTCCATGTGTGGGTGTGTTGAGGTGTGACTCAAGAGTATTGCACTGTGAAGTCAGACAAACTGGTTGCTATGCCTGGTTATAGGGAAAGGACTGGCAAAAGGTGTTGTCCAGGAATGACTCTATTGACCAAAGCATTGTTTAGGAGGGGTTAGAAAGTATAACAAAAAGGACTTGATGGAAAGGGAGGAGGTTGACTAGTGTCAAGTACTAGTAATGGAAGGGAACACTGCCAATGGTTGGTAGTATGTGGGGCCCAATGGCCAACTTAGCTAGCACACTAGCAACAGAAATTTGCCCAATGACAAGACTGGGCCCAAAGGCAGATGTTTAGGAGGAAAGAAGTCTAGATTAGGGTTGTACATGGCAGGAAACATTCAGAACAGGAAAACTTATGCTCTGAAGCAGCAGCAGTGCAGTGAAGGGTAAAAAGATGAATTCTTTTGTCTTGATTGATTGATTGTGTAGTCTACTTTTAGTAGTACTTATATATCAAAAAGTAGGTAATGTTTTATAATGTGGAATAGTCCATAGTACTTTGTTTTTGTATCAGTAATATTTATAAATGAGACTGTCTCACATTGGGAGTGTATTGCTGATGCAGGTAATAGAAAACTTGTATAGTAAAAATGAAATGGTAAGAAAATAGTCTTTACAGTCCATATTTTGTAATGGTCAGCTTTGCTTGTTTGGCTTGTATAAAATATGAATGTAAGTATAAAATATGAATGTAAGTAAGAATGGAACATGAAAGTGAGAGTCATGTGCTTCTGACATGTGACCAGTTGCATTGTATTGGGAATGTATATTTTGACATTTTCTGTTTTATGACCTTTCTATTCTTGGCAGCTTCCTGTTAGAATACCCTCATTGACCATCCTCTTCTCTTGTCATCTTGGATTTAAAATGTTCTAAAGTGTACATATTATAGTTTACTAGCACTATGTATATTTATAATTGACAATTTTTCTTGGCACTCTCTTTGTATCTTTATAAGTCTAATGATACTGCTGCAGGCAACAAAACTTTAAGATTTAGCCTTAAAAGCTTAATGCCCAATAAGTCATTATGGCATTAATGTCATGACCCATCATTTTTGCTTGCTCATCCTGCACAACTCCCCTGCCACATGCCTTCTCCACCATCACCAATGTATCCTGGCATGCCTTACGCATCAGCTGCTTACATTACTGACCTGATCTGCATCTCTGATCACATCTCCGACACTTACTTTTGGGATGACAACCCCAAAACATGCCACAATGGCTTGCCATAGCTGGCCCCCACATCTGACTACCCACAAACCAACCATACAGTTCTGTGTCGCATGTCTTGGCACCCCCCTCAACCTCCTCCCACATTGTTCTGGTGATCTGTCCTACCATAATACTTAAACCTTTGTACCATGGTAGTCAGTCCTGAGTCTCTCATTGCCAACTCTTTTGTCCAAATCTGTTTTATTTTTTACTGTCATACTAAGTCTTTCAGCTCTTCTCAATCTATCCTATTTTCCATTTTCATTCATTGACGCTGCTCTAAGTTCTCTGATCAACCTTTCTCTCATTGGACTTTGCATCATTGACACCCAAACCCTGACTTCTTAGTGCATCTTGCATTCTCAACAATTAAGACCACTTCAATGCCCTATAAATCTATGTGCCAGTTTGCAGATCTCTTTGACTAGTGGGTTATTGCTCTAGATGAGACCCCCCAGGTTAGTGGGACCTGACATAATATTGAGACTACCCCCACTCATTGGCTAGCTCAAATGGCAACTTATACTCAAAACTACTGGCTGATGATGACCTACATAGTTGATCAGTACAGCTGCCCAATATTCCCAAACCCAGCCAACAATCCTATCACTCCTCTGAGCCAGCAGCAGCCTGTCATACCTGTCACACTGTATCCTTTGACCTGCTACTGGCTGACAGATCAAACTGGGTACTCGCTGGGACCCCCAAACCTATACTAGAGTGCTGCTTGAGGCTTCAAACTAGGTGTGAACTGCTCTGGCACTTGCCAGCACTGCTCTGCCTATGGCAGGACCAGTGTACTCAAGTGGATGGGATGGTCTTCAGCCCCCCACCACCTCTGTTATCCACCAACCTCACTGTTGGGTTCTAGTGGCAGCTTCAGCTGTTCACACCTCTCTGACTCCTTTGGGACAAGAGAACACATCCTGGGATGATGGTAACCCCTTGCTCCAGTGGGAAGGACAATGGGTGGAATATTCTTGGCAACATGACATGATTCTAAAGGAGCTCCACCTTTCATGAGAAGCATTCTCCTTAAGGACCAGAAATTCTTTAAAAACCTGGGGTGCCCTGCATCAGAAGCCACCATGGAGGTCTGGGCTTATCACATCTTGATGTTCTCTGAGCTCTATGAGCAAGGAGATCTCTCACTGTGCCAGCTCAGACTTTTACAAGGTAATGCCTCACTGCATGACAAGTTGTGTAATTTGGTTGCCAAGATCCATGTTTCCTCCTCACCAGGTGAGTTTGGGAATTTGACCAATCACTGCATACTCCTTTCACATCCAAAAGAGGACAACCACAGCCCAACATGCTCCTGACACCACCACCACCAATTTGAACGATTGGCATTAGAACAACCTAGAAGTGGCTTCAACTCTCCTTCAAGGCCTCAACCCCATTGGGGGATTCTTTGAACAAGCAGCAGCATGTGAAGTAGGACTCTTGGCATGACTCTGATTGAACTTGGTACCAATTACTCATCCATTTCAAACTTGGAATCAACCTCCAGGCGCTCCCCCTAGTCCTATACCCCCTCTCCCCTCCCATGGCACCTCACTCCACCAGCACCCCTTGCACCTGTCGAGGAAGATGTCTGCTCCAAACATACGCTGAGCTACATCAACAAATCTGACATTGGCACAGCCCTAGAGCAGGCCTGACTCAAATTCAAACAAGATTAGCAACTCCAGAAGAATTTTCAATGCAGAAGAGCTTTGCACTTGGACCTCTGAGCCCCTCCACTACCATTGCTTCCACCCTGAACTGGTACTTGCTTTGCTGAGTCACTCCAAAGAAATCCTTCTCCCCCTCCTCTGACCGCTGTCCCTGTGCCTAAACCACTACAACCACCCACAGATTCCACTGGCAATGCCACACCTCTGAACTCCCAACAACTGGCTTTGGCATGGATTTCTCAGGACCAAGGGTTCAATCCAATCAGTGGTCTCAGACTCAGCGCTGCTCCACAAGGCCCAGAGGTACCTCCTCCTTTGGGATATAGCTCAGCATATGGCTTCCTCCCCTTTAGTATGGGCAACGCAGGTAAACTGGGTGGCACTCCCTCCCCTAAACCATCTCCTAGACCCTCTTTACAAATTGGTAGACATTCATTAACAAATTCTCTTCCAAGTTTGAAGTGTACGACACAGTTGCCAAGGCTGAAAGGAAACTCGTGTCTCTTAGAATGAGCATTGACAAATGTTTTACTGTGTTCATCATTCAATTTGAGAAGAAGGCCTATGAGACAGGGTGGAACTACGATGCCTTGAGGTTCCAGCTCAGCCAGGCCCTGTCTAAGCACATTCATAATGTGCTCCAACTCACACCAAAACAACTCACCTATAAGAGTTTCAAAAACCTTGTCACTCAGATCAACCAGCATCACTGGGAAGACCCTTCTGCCTTGCCAGCCATGCACCCACACCAGAATGTCCCCCAACCTCTGAGCATGCAACCCCAACCCTTCTTTCTCCATCCCCTGAACCCTCTGAATGTTGCTGGCATGGCCCTTCCTCCACCAGCCTCTGCATGCCCCACACAGGCACAGGACAACAGTTGGAACTCTCTTGCACCATGCCTGCCAGCTCAGCTACAGGCCACTAAGGCTGAGGAGATTGCTGAACTATGCCAGTCAGGTTGTAACAGTGAGGACTGTCAAGAACACAACACTGAGGATCTGGACCTGGAGGAAGGTGAGGAATGTTTGCAGGCAAACCAGGCACAGAATATGGGTCACCCCTGGGTTGCTGTACTAGAGAAAACAAAGGAACAGTGACACTGCAGCAGTGTTTGCCTTTTGTGCAGCAAACCAGGACATTTTGTCCAGGATTGCCCTGAGCAAAACACACTGGGCCATGCTATCTGGGTCATTAACAGTGATGAGTACGACTTCCAATATGCAGAAAATGAGACTGTGGTTTAGTGAAACACAAAGACATGCTAAATTGCAGAATTGACCCTAACATCTTCTCTGCCCCAGTTTTACACCTATGCACATTGGCTCCTGCTCCAGACACCCCCACCATTTACCTCTCTTTCTGCTCCTCCCAATCCTTTGTCCTCCACACCTCCTCCAATCCTCACTTTGAACCACTGCCACACTGGTTGACAGTGGCGCCACTGACAACTTTGTTGATTCCTTCTGTGGCCACTCTGCTTCTCTGCCTCTCATTTGACTTCCTACCCCCATTCATTTGTGCCTGTTCAACAGTGAACCTTCAACTGCCAGCAATATTATGCACTATGCTGTTGTTCCACTCACCTTCAAGAATGGAACCATATAGGAGGTATGAATGCTTGCCACTTGCTTGCATAAAAATGCTCCTCTTGTTCTTGGCTTACCTTGACTATGAAGCACTAATCCCAGGATTGATTGGCGCCACCTCACCATGATCTTGGATTGGGGCTCCTCCCCACCCACCTCCATCATTCCCTTTCACTTTCCCTCCTTGAGGCAATTCCACCCTGATGAACTCCACTTCCCTTGGATAACTACACTTGAGCTCAGCAAGGTTCTTCACCATTGAGGTGACACTCCAATCAACTGGCATCACTCACGCTGCCCTGATTGACAGCAGCACCACAGGCACCTTTGTCAGCTTGGAGTTAGCTCTTCCAGGCAAGAAAATTGACAAACTCATCAAACTTCAACTCTTTGATGGTACCCCAGCTACTTCTGGACTCATTACCCATCACCACTCTAATGTCATCTCTCTAGCTAATGGCCTCAAATTTCCAGTCAATCTACTAGTAACTCAGCTACATTGTGCCACACCAATCATCTTAGGTTTGCCATGGCTGCATGATGCTAACCCAGACATAAATTGAAAGTCAATGACTATGATGTTCAAAACCAGAGATGCCCAACTCGCTGCTAGCCTCTTCCTCAAATCCAGGTCAGCCCCAGCTGCTGAAGGAGTCACTGATGAAGATTGCCCAGAGCCCACCAACCCTAAATCCATCCATCAGCCTATCTTGGTGGACCTTAAGGGGGGGAAAGTGTCAGTACACCACTCAATCCACCATCTCCACAGGCTAACCCCACCCCCTCACACGCCACTCCATTGGAGCAACCACCCCAGCCTGAAGATGACACAGCACAACCTCAAACCGATGCAATCCCCCTTCCTACACCATCTCTGACCAGCCCCAAACCAAATATTGCATTTTCAAAACACCACCCTTGCTTTCACCTTTCCCCTTACCCCTTCCCACCCAACGTTTTCTGGAACAGATTCAAAGGCCCTCACCAACTGCAATCCCCATCCTCTACAGCCAAACCAACACCTACCAGGGATGCTCGGAATCCACTTTCACCTGAGCTCCCTAACAATCTTGATATTAGAATCATCAGTACAGCCCCCTTTGCTCAGATTATACAGGAGGGTACACAAGCCTATCAGCTCCACATCTCACCATCCCTACTCAAAGAGCACTTATAGGCCGATGCCAACATACCTGCCCCTGAAACAAAATTAGAAAATCAGATTCTCCATGAAGTTGTTCTTCCCAAGTACCACAAGTATGCCGACGTGTTCTCTAAAGGGAGCACAAAAATAACTACTCCCCCACCATTTATATGATCACAAGATCAACCTAGAGGAAGGAATATCACCACCCTTTGAGAAAATCTATAATATGTTGGAAGTCGAACTACATGCACTCAAGAGATTACCTTGATGATATGCTTGGAAAAGGATTCACATGACCCTCTGCCTCCTCTGCTGGCGTGCCCATCCTCTTCACCAAAAAGAAGGATGGTTTGCTGTGGCTTTGCATCGACTACCGGGGCCTTAACCAGGTTACTCAAAAAAAAAATCAATGACCAACTCACCTGCCACCTTCCAGTATTTCATGAACAACATTTTCCATGACATGAATGATGTCTTTGTTATTGTATACCTGGATGATATCCTGATCTACTCCAATTCTCTCGGGGAGCACTGGGGACATGTACAACAAGTACTAGAGCATCTCTAGCAATACAACCTGCATGCTAAACCAGAGAAATGCTCCTTCCACACTAAGAAAGTAGAGTACCTCAGCATTATTGTATCCCCTGATGGAGTCTGCATGGACCCTGCCAAGGTTAATGATATCACTAACTGGCCTCAACCGTGGAACCTCAAGGAACTTCAGTCCTTCCTGGGCTTTGCCAACTTCTATCAGCAGTTCATTAACAACTATTCAGGCATCACCAAGTGCCTGACCTGCCTAACTAGGAA
>JABAKA010024281.1:0-12130 GCA_018857285.1 Termitomyces sp. Mi166#008 | reverse complement strand
TCCTGGTTAACATGCTCTGTCTGGCCATCAGATTGAGGGTGGTAGACAGTGGAGGTGTGAAGCTTCACATTGAGAAGGCAGTAGAGCTCTTGAGTAAACTCTGTAATGAACTGTGGTCCTTGGTTAGAGACATAGGCATCAGACAGGCTATGCAGCTTCCAGACATTCTTCCTGTAGAGATTGGCAGCTCCCATAGCAGAGCATGATGTGTAGGTGGGAATGAAATGAGCTCACTTACTACAGAGATCACCACTACTATGATGGCATCATATTCATGAGCATCTAGTAGCTCCACTATGAAGTCTACCAAAGATATGCTTCAGCGCTCTGCAGGGACAGGGAGAGGATAAAGCTATCCCATAGAAAGTTGATGACAAGGTTTGGTCTGGAGATAGAGGTCACAGATGCTGGTGTAAGAGCCAATGTACCATGACATCTGAGGCCACCAGTAGTTATAGGATACAAGCTCTAGAATCTTCCACCTGCCTGAATGACCAGCAATGCAGGAGTCATGATGCTGTTCTACAATTTGCCTTCAGAGTTCAGGAATGTTAGGGACATAAATGCACCCTTGGAAGGTGAGCAGGTCATCCTGTAGGGCCCATTTATCCATGTGTACTGATTTTACTCCCTTACATTGATTGGGATGCAGGGCCATAGCTGCTTTGGCCACAACATCCTCCTGTGTACCCTTGTGATTTCCTCATCATATATCTCTAAAGATGTTTATCTCATCCCCTAGGACTGCTATACCTTCAAGAGCACAAATAGCAAACAGCTCTGGCTTGAGGAGGACAATGTTGTCATTATCATCTGTCTCTGTACCATCATCAGCTTGCCAAGACAGTGCATCTTGCTTGCTCATGCTCTGTTCAGGTTTATGGTGCAGTGAGAAATCAAAGTTGGCCAGATCCAGATACAAGGACCATCAAGCTTGACAGTGATTGAGCTTCTTTGCTGTTTGAAAGTACTGGAGGTTCTTGTGGTCAGTTCAAACTTCAAACTCGTGCTGTGCACCTTTAAGGAAATGCTGCCACTCCTCAAAGAATCTGTTGGCAAGGGATTGTGGGGCACAAAGCAACATGTGATCTGATGCCACCACTGCAGAGGGAAACACAAAAGTAGGAAATGATGGAGCTGTACAGTAGGAGAATAACAGTCAAATTTGGAAGGTCAGAAACCTCAGTCGTTACTACACTGACTGAGGTGAGAATTTACTTACATTCATTACTATATCAATCTAACAGTCTACTAGTACACTTGTGTTTAACAGGTAGATCCACTAATATCAGTTGTTACTACACCGACTGAGTACACTTGTGTTTA
Organism: Termitomyces sp. Mi166#008; assembly: GCA_018857285.1. Taxonomy (NCBI): domain Eukaryota; kingdom Fungi; phylum Basidiomycota; class Agaricomycetes; order Agaricales; family Lyophyllaceae; genus Termitomyces; species Termitomyces sp. Mi166#008. The sequence goes on along the minus strand of JABAKA010024281.1, from coordinate 10,804 downwards.
ACAGGTTATTGGCCCCATGCCACTCAGTAGACCCTACAATCCCAGAAAGTTTTTCTTTTTTTTTTACCTGACCTGGAAACCAGACCCCAGACCCTGACATGTCCCAGAACCTGGCACTGTTTCTGCTGCCTGCAGAAGAAAAATTTGATGGATTGAACTGGACTACCTTTAAGATCATACTAACCAAAGCAGCACGTGGATGTGGACTGCTGGGTTACTTGGATGGTAGTATTAAAAGCCCAGTTGAGGGTGAGCTGGAGGAGAAACCTGTATCCACTGCTGCTGCCACTACATAGTGGGGAGCAATGACCCTGACTATGGATGAGTGGTGCCAGCATGATGCTTATGTGAGGAGCATGATCATACTGAACATCGTGAATCCAGTTGGTGTAGGAGTGAAAATGGACAGCACTGCCAGAAGCATGGTCCTCCATCACCTTACTAAATGATGCCAAGTCAGACCTGAGACTGATACATACCAAGGAAGAACTCACCTTGATCAAGTACATCAATGGATCAAGCATCAAGGCCCACTTCCAGGCATTGTGTATAGTGTGGGCTAAGGCAAATGACCAGGGTGCCAGCATCACCAACAAGAAGTTCAGGGCATACATCATTAAGTCAATGCCCAGCTCCTGGGCACCAGTGACCAGATCCTTGATGAATGAGACAACATCGGCAGATGTGATAGTGCAGTTAACAATACATGCACTCCTACTCCATAGGACATTGGCGATTGCCCCCGCAAAATCCATGCAGGCCTTAATCATGCAGACCTTCAAGCATGGCAACAGAAGCATAGTGTGCTCAAACCTGAATTGCAGATGCCTCAGACACACTGCAGACAAGTGCTTTTGCAAGGGTGGGGGCCTGGAAGGCCAGGACTCAGAATGGTGGAAGAAAGGCTGAAGCAAGAGTGGCACACAGACACAGACCACACCTGTGCCAGCAGCTAACGCTACAATTCCAGCTGCACTGCAGGCTAACTCCACAGTAGCATCAGCTGACAATGCAAGCAATGTGTGCTGCCTGGCCTTCTCAACCACAGCAGGAGGCGACATAGTACCTGGACAACTGACATATGCTGACTCAGCTGTGAGCAGACACTTTTTTGCTAATCGAGCAGACTTCATTACCTATGGCCTGCTGGAACCTGACTGCAGGGTGGGTGCCATAGCCAGTGGCACATTCAAGATTAGGAGCCATGGCAGAGTCAGAAAATGGGTAAAATCAAAGGGGAGGTAATAGAAATCACCTTTGAGAATGCCCAATGTTTGGGATGATGTTCATTATTGAATTTGTTCCCCCCCTCCCAACTGCTTGCATTGCCAGATCTATTAACCACCCTGCTGACCTCAAGACATGGCACTGCCACATAGCACATGTTGCAGAGAGCATGATCAAGGAAATGTCATGTGAAGCTGCAGTTGATGGGATGGCAGTCATCAAGATGACATCTCAGGGCAGATGTGAGGACCGCATAATGGGCAAGCAGATCTGCTGCCCATTTGATGATAGCATCATGCCAGAGGTGCAGCTGTATGAGAGGGTGGCATTTAACATGTGGGGTCCAGTGTGCATCTTGACCACTGGTGGCAGGACCCTGATGCTGATAGCAACAGATCAGGCTGGTGCAGACTGTGAAGCATGGTACCTCTCACATAAGACAAAAGAAGCAATGCTTATGTGCCTTGAGGCTTTTAATATGCATGTGGAGACTCAGCACAGAACATAAATAAAATGCATCTGCACCAATGGTGGAAAGGAGTTTGCAAATGACCTGTGGAACAGCTACTGCAGGAAGCATGGCATAAAGCATGAGACCATGGCACCCCATTTGTCGTTCATGAATGGCATAGTGGAGCAGAGAAACTGAACCACCCTGGACCTAGCCCATAGCATGTGGAATGAGTCACAGCTTCCTACTCACTCCTGGAAAGAAGCAACATCAACTGCTGTCCACGTACTTGACCCTCATACTGAGCTTGCACCATCCTGGCAAGACATCTCATGAGATCAGGACAGGGGCAAAACCAGACATGTCCTATCTCTGACCTTTTGGCTGCACAGCATACATGAAAGTTTCCAGGGAGGATGGCATGAGCAAGCTCAATGCCTGCTCAGTAAAGGGTGTGTTAGTTGGGTATTTTGGCCAAGGAGACTACAAGATCCTCAACTGCGCTATAGACAGAATGTTTTGATCCTGTGATGTGATATTTGAAGAGAGGACAGCACACTGCATGCTGCTAGAAATGCACAACAAAATGGCGACTGACCTCTACAACATACTAGAAGTACCTACAGATAATGCACAACAGTCACATGACACACCTGAACTTGCAGCCTCTTATGCTGCAAGTGTCAAACCTAGCCCATCAACAGTGACATCTGCTGAGCCCCAGATAGAGATATGCTGGTCTGCGAGGATTGTAGCAAAGAGTGGGAATGACACCTCTGAGAGGGGCCTGTTGCCATATAGTGAAGACCTGCCTGACCCTGAGAGCAAGGAGAAGACATACATGAGTATGCCAGGCATGATGGCAACTCATGTGGAGTGTAGCAATGACAATTGGATGCTCAAATTCTACTCTGAAGCTATGCAAAGGCCAGACCTATGAAAGGAGGTGATAGACAAGGAGATGAGGAGGATGCATAAGAGGAAGGTGTGGCACCTGGTTGAACAACCTCCTGGAGCATGAACAATGAAGAATAGGTGGACGTTTGCACTGAAGTTTGACACAAATGGCAAGGTGGTGAGATACAAGGCCAGATTGGTTATGAAAGGGTTCTCACAAATTCCAGGCATTGACTACTTTGCAATATATGCGTCAGTCATCAAGTATGAGTCACTGCATATCAATCTAGCTGTCGGCATGATCCTGGACTATGAGATGTGGCAAATTGACTATATGAGCACCTACTTTAATGCGCCCACACAGGTTCCCATCCTGATGGAGCAGTCAGAGAGCTACGAGGTCTGACTGAGCAATGTATACAAAGTGGATGTACTGGCGGGCAAGCAGGTCTGGAGGAGTGCATATGGCAAGAACGCAGAGTGCAGGGGAAAGAGGAGTGATAGTGAGAGGAACCTGGTCTCACTGGTCAGCAAAGTGATTTATGGCACAATGGATGGTGCCAACAATTGGTGGCACACCTTGGATGAGGACATAAAAAGGCTCAGCTATTGATGATCTGAGGCAGATCAGTCAGTATGGTCAAGAGACAGGAATGGTGAACGCACAATAATGAGCATGTACACCAATGACACCTCTGGAATGTCCTCATCGAAGGAGAAGGCAAATCAAGCATGAAAAGAACTCAGCAAAAGATTTGAGATCAAGAACCTCAATGACATCAACTTTGTACTTGGAATCTGAATTAGCCATGATAAAGCACAGCACCTCATCACTCTAGACAAGGAGGAATACCTAAAGTGCATGCTAGAAAAGTATGGAATGTCAGAAAGCACACTGAAGTACATCCCCCTTGCCACTGGGAGTCATACTGAGCCGATCTCAAGCACCCATCAGTGATGAGGACTGCCACTACATGGCCGACAAGCCCTACAGTGAGATACTGGGCTCTCTGATGTACATGCAGATAGGAATGAGGCCTGACATAGCATTTGCCATCACCAGTTTGAGCAGGTTCATGTCAAACCTGGGCAGACAACACTGGCTTGCCCTGCTCCATGTTATGCGGTATATCAAGGCTACCCTGCACTATAAGATTTGTTACAGTGAAAAAGGCTACAATGATTACATACCTCAGGGATACTATGACTCAGACTTTGCTGCAGACATTGACACATGAAAATCAATCTCTGGAGGTGTATACATCCAAGCAGGAGGACTGACAAGTTGGAGTGCAAAATTCCAGGACACAGTCTCAACATCAACCACAGAGGCCAAGTACATTGTGCTGGGGAAAGCGGGGGAGCAAATCCAGTGGATATATGCTGCACTGGCAGAGGTAGGAATGGAAGTCCCCTATTCAGCAGAGTTACAAGGCGACAACAACAGATTAATCACAATAGCCCAGAATAAGCAAAACCACAGCTAAGTCAAACACATAGATGTGAGGCATCATTTCATCAGACACGCTGTTGAGGAAGGAAGAATCAACATCAAATATATATCAAGCTCCAATAATATCACTGATTTGTTCATGAAACCACTCCCATGACCTCAGCACCACAAATTCTGTGTGGCTTTTCACCTTTGGAGGAATGACATGCACCACAAGTCCAGGGGAGTGTTGGCAAGGGATTGTGGGGCACAAAGCAACACGTGATCTGACACTGCCACTGTAGAGGGAAACACCAAAGTAGGAAATGATGGAACTGTACAGTAGGAGGATAATGGTCAGATTTGGAAGGTCAGAAACCTCAGTCATTACTACACCAACTGAGGTAAGAATCTACTTACATTCATCACTATACCAATCTAACAGTCTACTAGTACACTTGTGTTTAACAGGTAGATCCACTAATATCAGTTGTTACTACACTGACTGAGTACACTTGTGTTTAACAGGATCAAATAATTGTGAGCATCTCCTTGTTATGGATCTTGTAGTTCTGCTCCACTGCATTCAAGCTCTTTGAATAAAAGGCTATGGGATGCCACTTGCCATCCTTCTTGGACTGCTGAGACAGTACTGCTTCAGTGGAAAAGTCTGAGCTATTGGCTTCAACACAGAAAGAAGCATTGTCATTGGGGAATAGGAGAACAGGTTGAGAGGTAAAAGCCTGTTTTAGAGCATCAAATGCAGCTTGCTGTGGTGCTTCCCATTGCCAAGCAGCATCCTTAACTGTAAGGTCAAAGAGAGGACATGCATGGTGTGAGAAGTCTTTGATGAATCTCCAGTAGAAGTTGGTGAAGCCCAAAAAGGCCTATACTTCCTTCTTGTTCTTGGACTCTGGCCACTCTGCTATACCAGCCACTTTCACAGGGTCCATCTCTGCTGTTCCATGCAAGATGATTAGCCCAAAGTACTCAACCTTAGTTTGCTCAAACTCGCACTTCTCAGGCTTGAGGTAGAGCTGGTGTTGGCAAAGGCATTCCAAGATGATGCACATAATCCATTGATGCTCCTCTAGCATTTTGGTATAAATGAAGATATCATCAAGATAGACACAGACCATGCCTTCTGCAATCAGGTCATGGAAGATATCATTCATCATTGTCTGGAAGGGCCATTTGTGAGCCCAAAAAACATTACCAAAGGTTCAAAGAGTCCACGGTTGGTTCAAAATGCAGTCTTCCACTCATCTCCTTTGATGTGCACATTGTTGTGTAGCCCCAATGGACGTCCAACTTGGTGAAGTAGCATGCACCTTGGAGATTGTTGACTAGTTCAGAGATAAGTGGAAGGGGATAACAATTCTTCATGGTTATTGTGTTCAGAACATGGTAGTCTTGAACCAGACGAAGGGATCCATCCTTCTTCTTAATGAAGAAGACTGGAGAGGCCATCTGAGACTTTGAAGGGGCATATTCATCCATCTGGAGTTGAGATTCTCTTGCAAGAACACATCTAGCTCATTCTGCTCCCAAGAAGTAAGAGGATATACTTTTACAGCTAGAAGGTTCTGTATCTGGAACAAGTTCAATTGCATGATCCCACTGCTTATGCTCAGGGAGTGAGTCAAACAATGCCTTGGAGAACACATCTTTAAAGTCCTGGAAGTGATGAGGAACTGTGCTACACAAGGGTTTGAGCTAGGAGTTTGCTGCAAATGCTTGGGCCAGGTGCTGAGATGTGGTCTGACTAGCCCAGATCTCTGCAGCCATTGGCAGTAGATGCAGTGTAGCAGCATAGATTCTATCACTTACCTCTATAGCCTTGTCTAGAGACTCTGAGTCTGGAGCACTGATAAACTCACCTTCACATTCATCTTCCTGCTGGGTTTCACTTTACATGCCCTGGACGTCCTTGTATAGTGCTCCAATTTTGTTGTGTGTCAGTGGTCTCAATCTCCACATTCAGATGTAGAGAGTTTGGAGATGGAGAAGAAGCAACAACATACTGACAAGGGAGGCATCACTACTAGGCAGGATTTTGTGGGCAAGAGGATGGAGAGGAGGGGACTCCAGTCAAGCCTTTGACTGGAGGAGGGTTTTGTACATTGAAGAGGGTGCTTACAGGTTCAGTCATTGAATTGTCAACAGAGGAACATGTATTGTCAGGTTCTATAGACAGACAAGCAAACTGATTAGCACTAGGTGGTGGAGGTGTACAACTCATCCATTGCTGTCAGGTCCTGCTGACCTAGGGGCTCTCACCTAGAGCAATAATCCACTAGTCAGAGAGATCTGCAAACTGGCACATAGACTTATGGGGTGTCAAAGTAGTCTTAGTCATTAAGAATGCAAGATGCACTGAGAAGTTGGGGTTTGGGTGTTGATGATGTGAAGTCCAACGAGAAATAGGTCAATCAGAAGACTTAGAGCAGCATTGGCAAATGAAAATGAAAGACAGAATAGATTGAGAAGAACCAGAAGACTTAGTATGACAATAAAAGTAGAACAAACTTGGACAAAAGGGTTGGCAATATCAAGACTAAGGATTGACTACCATGGTATAAAGGTTTAAGTATTACAGTGATAATCCCTAAAAGGTTCTAGTTGCAAATAGTTATTTATTTCAAATTTTTCTTGTTTTTTATTGTGATGCAATGGGTCATGTGACTCAACATGTGATGACACATAACTTGACAAAAACACAAAAATTGCATCCAGTAGTTGTAGTCCAGAACATTCTTTCTTGGAAAAAGAGTAGCATAGGGAAAAACTGTCTAAAAAGAGGTTTGCTATGACTTTATAGACTCCACTTGACAGCATTAACATTCCTATGACATCAGAATTAGTACATATTTAGGATAGTAGGAGAAGAGGAGAGCTTACCAATTACTCTGCCCTAGTAGTATATAAGTTGTACTAAAAGTAGAAAAAACAACAACAACATTCTATGAGAGAAATTTACCCTCACACTATGATCCTATGTTCTATGCTCTACATTCTACATTGCCCTTGCGCAGTTAGTCAGCGGCTATCACTAGTGCCACTTCTGCCAAGTCTCTATGCTTTTAACTTTATGTTGCCATCCAGGGTACTTTCCCTCCTATTCAAGTTGCATGGAACAGTTGGAAAAATTGTCGCAACAACTGTTGCCAAGCCTGTTGCCAAGAACTGTCAGCAAGAAGCATTGGCAACACCAGTTGGCAAGAATGTTGCCAAGACTGATTTTGAAGAGGGAAAATTTAGCACTTTGAAGGTTTCCTCAGGCACACCTACTTCTAACTCCACTATTCCCTCTCATCTAGCAATTCTACTATAGTTCCTTTACAAACCCAGTAGCTTACTTAGCTAACAGACATTTCTACGTTGCCTGCCAGTTGAATCTTTAGGAACCTGCCAGAACCTGCCTTTCTTATTTTTGTGCTTTGGATTTGTTCTCAATTCCTTATAGGTAGCCTACAATCTACCTACATTTTGTGATAGGTTGTTTGTGTCTTGGAACAAGAGCTCACATAGATCTCTCTCTCTTTCTAGCATGCATTTAGGCGAATGAGCATGCTATCATTTTGGAGCCCATTGTGAGGGTTTCATTGGCAGCTGATTACTAAAGAATCCACTCACAGGCAATATTTTCAGTGTGTTTAAATCATTCTTCCATCCCATATTCACCTCACATCACCTGCAGAATCTCCTGGACCAGCCAATCTAGCCAACAAACTAGATGCAGCTGCTAGGAGACTAACACTTGATGATATTCCAGATATTTTTTCAAGGAACTTTGATGACAGTTAGTTGCTCAGCCCTTTAACACCCTTTAGCTCTGAATATCAATCTGTACCTACATGACCACTTACTCCCAACCAACCTCTAGTTTCCATCATAGCCAAATTAATTCCTACCATACCTAACACTCCAATTGAATCTCCCTGCACTATGGAGGACAACACCCAACTCATGCCAAGATGAGGACACCATACTATGCCAAAATGGGATGAAGAAAAAGTGTGCAAGTTGGCACAGTACTTCCAAGAATTGGAGTATCTCTTTCAAGACTGCTGAGTTAATGATGATTGCTAAAAGAAGGATTATGCTGTCCATTACTTGAACTATGACACCAGAGAAATGTGGATGAGTGTTAAAGAATACAAAGGCAAATTCACTTCTGTCACTTCTGCAGCTACTTTTGATGAACCTGAACTAGTTGCCCACGCTTACATCTATGAGGAATGGAAGACAGAAATCTTCAAGCTTTACTCTGGTTCAGAGTCCAGGGATAGGTATACCCAAAACAACCTTGAAAAGCTGATAGCCAACTTCCTTAGCAAGGGTACTCCGTCATGAGCATCTTTTTCCCAATATCATTGTGAATTCCAGAAGATAGTGAAGTGGTTTGTGGATAATGGTAAGATGGAGAAGTCATCAGAGAAAGAAAAGTTTCAGTGTGGAATACCATTGACTCTATGGGTAAAAATAGCATGGCACCTAGAAATTCTTTACCTGCTTCACCATCCTGATGACCCATATAACTACCAACACTTCTGGATCTGACAGTGGGTACATAAAAAGGGAGGAACTCTTTCAAATCATTAGTGATTCCTTGGTGCAAGCATTGGAAAGACTAACCAAGTCATCTGGCACTAACGCTGGCTGACTATTATTGCCAAAAGATATTTGCCACTTCTGCAGGCAGACAGGTCACATGATGGTCTGAGGAAGATGTTTAGAGCTGGAGAACTACATTCACACAGGGAAGTGCAGAAAGAATAGAGATAACAAGGTAGTCCTCCTGTCTGGCAGTTACATCCCCCAGTATTCTGAAAAGTTTACTACAAAGATAGGCTGGAGGAATGGCATTGTCTAAACTCTGGTAATTTGGCAACTGGAAATTTGTCTGCTAATGCTGCACCAGATGCTCAGCAACAACAGGTGATGAATAACATGCAGGCACTGGTGGCAGCCACTCTAGTCCACAAGATAGTACAGAAGCCATGAGTGGACCAATATGTGCTTACTACCAACAAAAGGATAGAATACCATCAGCAGGAGTTGTTAAAATTACAAATGCTTCAGTGCAGCAACAAACAACAAGTTGCAGATGGAGTTCAAATACCACTGCCTAAACAGCCCCTATCTGATTACCATCTCATCAACACACCTGAATCTTTGCCTAGCACTAATACCAAAGCAGGTCCTAGCTGCCAAAAAGAACCTAAAAACACCGATAAAAAGTTGCTGCCCAAGGACAAAGGAAAGAAGCTGATGAAGCCAACAATGGAAGAAGTCTCTGAAGAAGCTCTCCCTCTGATTTATCCATATTCAGGAATCCTAGAAATTTGAATTTCCAAACCTATGCCAAAGAATGTTGCCACTGCTGACAGATGGCAGGAAGGCACCTATAAAACACTAGCACCAGCAGCTACAAAAGAACAGAAGTGGACAATTAAAGCATTCAACACCATCTGGGACCATAACATTATGATGACAGTAGGAGGAGCTCTTGCCATTTCACAGCCACTAAGAAATCATTTCTGAGAGATGGTAACACCCAAATGAATCACTAATGCCAATATAGTGACCATTTCTGAAATTTCTGACAACAGTACTGATGACATGCTACCATACCTGGGAAAATCACTTCTGGGCACATATACTTTCCATTCCAATGCTAACACTCTTAATGCCAGTGTCATGGAGCTGACAGGCACATTTGGAGCAGTGGATCCTGTTGAGGCCTTTTATAGCCATTGGCCTCCAGAACACCATGCTAGCCTATGCATTGCTAAGGACACCAATTCTCTTAGGGCTATTATGGCAGTTATTGACAGGAAAGAAGAAGTGGAATGTATAGTGGACAGCAGGTCACAAATAGTGTCAATGTCAGAAGAAATCACACACCAATTGGGGCTGGTCTATGACTCCACTGTCATGTTGAATATGCAAAGTGCCAATGGTGCAATTGACCAGTCATAAGGCTTGGCAAGGAATGTCTCCTGCACCATAGCTGGCCTTACTATATACCTCCAAGTACACATTATCAGCCAGCCTGCCTACAATATATTATTGGGTAGACCCTTCAACATTCTCATCCGCAGCATTGTCAGAACACTATCTGCCAATGAGACAGTAATCATGATTACCAATCCAAATGAAGGCAACAATTGTACTATTGCCACATTTGAGAGAGGGTGTCACAAAAGGAAGCCACCTCCACCGATGTTTTTTCCAACCAATAGTGAACTGCCAAAGTGTCCCTTTCATACCCATGGATAGTATGGAAGAAGAAGCTGACAGCATAGCTTTTATACTAAAATATGACCCTCAAACACAGGACTTTTTAGTAGTAGATTATGCCTATCTTGACAAATCCATTTTTGAAAGTGATAATTTTGTAGATAGTAAATTACCTACCTTGGCACTAAGCACAGACAACCCTGCACTAGCATGTTTATATCTTACCGCTTCTGAAAATTTCAACTCCTACATACAAGAAAACACCAAAAACAAAGACAGTCTAATAGTTACCAAATCCCTAGTTCTTAGACACATTCCTTGGCAACAGTGCCAGCTTTCCCCTCACTATGATAAAAATGATTCTAGCTATGCACATACTTTACTTTCTTCTGACTCTAGTGCAGTGCTGACAGCTGACATTTTCAAAGCCGATGTACCCAAATGCAAAGGAGTACAGACAAAGAAAAAGTATAAACTGGTTGCCTTGAAAGTAAAGCCTGTGGCTGGTACAGTACCAGAAGATTTTTGCATCAAAAGAAATATAAAAGGGG
>JABAKA010024280.1:0-12155 GCA_018857285.1 Termitomyces sp. Mi166#008 | reverse complement strand
TGGAACAAGTTCAATTGCATGATCCCACTGCTTATGCTCAGGGAGTGAGTCAAACAATGCCTTGGAGAACACATCTTTAAAGTCCTGGAGGTGATGAGGAACTGTGCTATGCAAGGGTTTGGGCTGGGAGTTTGCTGCAAATGCTTAGGCCAGGCACTGAGATGTGGTCTGACTAGCCCAGATCTCTGCAGCCATTGGCAGTGGATGCAGTGTAGCAGCATAGATCCTATCACCTACCTCTATAGCCTCATCTGGAGACTCTGAGTCTGGAGCACTGATAAACTCACCTTCACATTCATCTTCTGGCTGGGTTTCACTTTCCATGCTCTGGATGTCCTCATAGAGGGCCTCTCTATGAGGGAACACCAGAGGATTCAATAGGTCAATGTCAGCAAAGGGAATATGCCCTACATGACAAGCACGTATGGCAGTATGCTCATGGACTAATGCTCTATGCTCCTCTCAGACCTTGTTGGTGCAAGTAAAACGATGCCAAGGGCACCTACTCATGTGCATCTCACCCTTTGACCAATTGATCTCTGGATTGTGCTCTCAAAGCCAAGTGAAGCCCAGGATCATGTCTTGCTTCCCAAGGCTAATAACAGCAAAGATGGCATGTTCTGAATGAGAGTGATAGCACAGAACAAGATTCACCACAGAGCAGATAGATCCTGCTTTATTAAGAGTACCATTGATGTTGTATACAAGGATGGAGTGAGAGAGAGGTCTAGTGGTCAGGCAGTTTTGTTTCACATAGTTTATGTCAAGGAATAAACCTGTTGCACCACTATCCAATAAGGCAACAACGCTTTGATTTTGTTGTGTGTCAGTGGTCTCAATCTCCACATTTAGCTGTAGAGAGTTTTGGGGTGGACACAAGGCAACAAGATACTGATGAGAGAGGCATCGTTCCTAGGCAGGGATTTGTGGGTGAGAGGATGGAGAGGAGGGGATTCTGATCAAGCCTTTGACCAGAGGAGGATTTTGTACATCAAAGAGAGTGCTTACAGATTCAGTCATTGAATTGTCAACAGAGGAACATGTATTGTCAGGTTCTATAGATAGACAAGCAAACCAATTAGCACCATGCAGTAGAGGCATACAACTCATTTGTTGCCTAACTAAAAATCCTCTTCCTGTTCAGTGGATGGAGCTGCAGGGCCCACTTCAGAAGACAGATCCACCAGTGAAGCAATAAAAGAGGAGTCTTCAGAAGTGTCCTTCATAGCCAGAAGCTCCTCTTGCTCAGAAGAAGAAAGGTAGTGCACCTCCAGTCCCTGAGGGCAGTAGCATGCAAAGTGACCAGGTTTTTTGCAGTGACAGCACAAGAGAGGTGTCAATGCATGTTGGTGAGAGGCATCTACTTCCATGGAGATTCCTGGAGGTAGAGGTCATGCTGCAGCTGGAGGTGGTGGAGCAATAAAGAAAGCATGTACAGTGGGGAGGGAACGAGTGACTGGCAACTGAAAAGGATGATGGACTGGATGAGAAGTGTTAGGACATTGTAGCTCATGCTTTAGCTCCATAAGCTGCCACTGATCACAAGCAACCTTGTACCAAGTAGCAATGCTATTGTTTGAGCATCCTTCTGCTAGGTTGTCAATGTGTTCTATGAGAGTAGGGTACATGTAGGCCATCATGGAAGGTGAGGCAGAGCTGAAGACCATCCAGATAACTAGCCTGCTCAGCTAGAGCATGGAAGGAGTCGATATAATTGTCTAAAGAGCTTCCCAATTGACAAAGCTATTCACTCCTCCAGGTCATCAAAAAACCTGAAGTGCATATGTCGAGGCACAGCCCAACTTTATGTATGAAAGGACCCAGACAATCATTTCAGATCAGTGGCATAGGTTGGCTATGTACCTGGGAAGGAACACTGGCCAATCACTGAGATTCTTTTGTGGGGTGCTAAAAAATGATCAGTCCTTTGCTGGTAATCCTAAGTTATGGAGAAAGTTGGCTGTGAATGTACTAACATCAGGCATGTCCAAGGCACTGATACATATGAGATAGTCACCCAGGATATCAATATTATCATCATGGAATGAGGCAGTACCACCTTCCAGAACTGTCACAACAATGGTGGGCTCCTCAGACAGCCTGGCAGCAAGGACTGTTCCTGAAAGGCCTCCCCAATGATCACGTAGTCGGAGGAAGACATGTGAGTGCTAGATGTCATATAGTGAGGGGAGTGATTACGGAACACTTCACTCTGCTGGTATTTATGTTAGTACATCGCGTAATTTCGTGTAATGTGATGACCTTAGAATCCCTGAGGTCTCGAGACGAACTTGGTGCGTGTAACAACAGCAAGGGGATGTCATGATGCTTCTATCACAGATTCCAGAGTGGAGTGTCATTTATGTAAAATGAATGGCGGATGTACTTTGACCAGATATATAGCAGAGTCCTGATAGACCATGAGAGTACTTGATTCCGGAAACAAGAATTGAACAGAATCGAAAGTGTAGAGGAAAGGTCAAGAGCAAAAGCAAAAATAAAGGCCAACTCGCAAGCGGTAACAGGATGTCTGGAACTTCCGCGCCATCAGACCCTTCCGCACGACCCCAGAGTCCTATTGGGTTTGTAACATTCTCATCGAGGAAGTTTCTGACCGTTCTCCGGTTGGTCCCACATATCTTCCGTCGATTGGGACTCGAAGATACGCTATTCTTTCCACTCGATCTCAGTCATGGTGCCCAAGCGCTCAAGGATTGATGGATCGGTCTACGTCTTCCTGTTTAGGATCTGCAGCGTGCTTGACCAAGAACGCGAATCACTAATAATCGTCGAAACTTACTTACCTACTTACTATGTATAACATTAAGAGAACACCCCATCCAACAACACGTATTTCAGTCCCCCTTCAAATCAGTTCTTGGTCCATTAAATAGGATGCTCAAAACTTACGTACTAAATGACGTCGTTACTCACTGCCGGGAAAGCGCACTTCTGCCTTGTATGTATGTACTCAAACAAAACTCTAAAGGCAACGTTATCTCAATCTGTTTATCTGATGGCGGTCATTCTTAGGCCCGTATCACCACTCTGGCTTGTCTGTGCCCTTGAACTATGTATTGAGTAGTGAAAGCTCGGTCTTCATCGGGCTCTTCGTGATACCTCAATCCCGACCTCTCAAGGCCTCCGCCTGTCCTCCCTACTATCAATGAGCTCCTATCGCTGTTATGAGTACGGGCGCTACGGTTACTACCGAGCTCGTCAAGGCGCACGGGGTTCGACAGGCGGTAGAACGGTACGACTTCAAATAGAGTCCGGATCCGGGGAAGGGGGCAGCAGTACGAGTTTGCATGTCTAGCTAGGGAGGTTTGCGAAGGACCCACATGGCGGCGGGGAGTTGCATTTGTTAATGCGACTCAATGCTATGGCGTGAATTGATTTGGAGTACTCACGAGGGTGTGTTTGATTGAGGCTAAGTTCAAGCTCCGAACCTGCATAACTTTGCGTCGACGATCGCATCATGATCGTCCACAATCAGTGAATACAGGCTGAACCTTCGCACAGGGAACGACAGTAAAAGGAGATGTACAACAAACAAGTGTCACGAAACCTAACGATCCATCCATAAGAAAAGTCAGCATATGGCCGAAAGGAACGAATAAGATATGAGTTCAGAGATCTGAATGGTTCCAGGAGGAATCAACCATAGTGCAAGCACGTCGTAAATTTGCAGAAAAAAATCCGAAGGTATTAAACCCACAAGAACAAGCACGTCGCGAAAGTTTGGAAAGTAGAAAGGAAGTTGAACACGTCAAGTGGAAGTGAGGGTTAAATGGGGTCCAAAATGGGTTGATATCATCGTGGAAAGGGATAAGTAATATCAAAGCGAGAAAATCGAAGCTCGGCTCCCGGGCCTCTCGCGTCGCAAGACGACTTGCCCATAAAGGTCGTTCGTGGACCTTCACGGGTATTTCTACCTCATGATCAGCCACTGATTTGTCAGCTATATAGGACCAACGCGGGCGACCCGATCGGATCCGGAAGCTCTTGACGCTCGAGTTGATTACAAGCTCTTCCTAGATTAGTTCCAAATGCTTATAGACAAAAGCCACCGAACCATGACCAGATGTTCGTTACTAGTTGGAGACGATTGCTTTACAGTTTGCTCACCTAAATACCAGAGTAGTGGTATTCTCAAGCTCTCCGTGTGTTACAACGATCCGAGAGTCGGTAAATGCATTGACATCGAACCTCCCATAGCCTGATGCTCCACTAATTGATAAATTCAGCACTCCGTCATTACATCAGTAGCAATATTACAACATACCCTAGTCCATGCCCGTCAACAGTCAGCTCGGAATGAACGGTTGCGCCATTCACATTGATAAAACCTATCGCAGAAATATCCGGCGTAAGAAAGGACAGGCATGCGATCACGATCATGATACGTACCAGCCCGCACTCGTTCAGAAACATCTTTGGCTACATATAGATCGTTTGTCCATACAGCCGCAGTTAAGGAGTAATTAGATGTATTGGCGAGCTGGATAGCTTCATCGATTGTATCCACCACCACGAAAACTAGGACTAAAGCAGAAAAAGCAACCTTTCATCAGCCTTCTGCATTGACAAGAAGTCTATCACCTCACCTGGCCCAAATGATTCTTTCTCCCATATGCCGATGTCTTTGCCTGTCTCGCTTCCCTTGAATGGGAGTTTTACCAAGTGAGGTTGGACCGTGGCACGTTCTCTGGTCAAATCTCCTAGCAAGAGCTCTGCACCGCTGTTCACGGCATCTTTCACTAGCTGGACGATTCTTTCGGCAGAAGCCTCGTTGATCAAGGGGCCTACTTTCCCTACAAAACTCTGACACACGGCGCGCACAGCGTTAATCAGAACAGGTGCGACGCCTGCCTGTACGATGACACGTTCCGCTGACATGCAGATCTGCCCTGCATTCAACAATGCACTAATGGCGATACTTTCTGCAGCAGCCGTTACAGCAGCGTCGTCCAATACCTGTCTCTTCCTTAGAATATGGTGATATATCAGTGCGATTAGGTCTTACGATGACTGGCGCCTTGCCACCGAGCTCGAGGATGCAGGGTTTCAAGTAGTTCGCGGCCACTTTGGCGATGATCCGGCCAATCTCCTCGCTTCCTGTAAACTGATCAAACAGCATAAGGTCTTTGCGCGATATGTGCCACGGAGTGATACACACCGTGATCTTCCGTAGCGCAGTGTGCGAAATAAGCTCTTCTGTACGGGCCGCTGCGTCTTCGGAAGAGCAGGAAACAACATTCAGCACACCCGAAGGGAGTCCCGCCTCGCGAAAGAGCTCGAAAACAATCGCCTGACTGCGAGGGCTACGCTCCGATGACTTGATCACAACAGTATTACCGCAGACGATCGGAATCATGACTCCTCGTAGTGTAAGACCGAGCGGTGCATTCCACGGTGCTATCGACAATCTTTGCGGAATTAAATCAAAAAAATGTAGTGTCACGACAATAAGAATGCACATACATTACACCTATGGGCTTGCGAAGAATCTCCAATTTTCCGCCGGGAGTGATGGAGGGTAGAATTCGTCCTTTCAATCCACCGGACAAATCGGCAACTTGGCGAAGCGTGTTACTGGCTACACCCCAAACCAGTGCGGGCCAGGCATCCAATGTCGCCGTTTCCTCCTGACTGGCTTGTAAGATCATGTTCTTGTATTTGTCGGTTTCGACGAGTTCAGCAGCCTTGAGGAATATGGCACGGCGTTCTGCAACGGTTGAGTGCTGCCACGTTTCAAATGCGGTTGCGGCGGCATCAACAGCAGCCTTACAGTCCTCCGCTGTTGCGTTGACAGATTGGCCAACGACGAGACCAGAGGCAGGGTTGATGACATCGTACGTAGGACCAGAGAATTTCTGTTCTTCGCCGATGAAAAGTGGAGTGAAGTGCACCATAACTTAGGAAGATCTTGTCGAGGGAGATTTCTGACTTGACAAGTGGTATCAGCTTCCGGATTAGAAATCCCGCGAAAACCATCCACCTGATATTGTACGCCAGTTGATGGTACGAACCGGCGATAGAGTATGCCAAATTGGTGCCAGCCTACGTTATGCGTGACCAAGGGTCAGTTAAGAGACCGCACCACAGGCCCTCCCTGAATTGCTGACATTGAAAGTTGCACAAATGTCTTCTATGAACCGGATAATAGTTAATGCACAAACCCTTAGCCAGATCATTCAAGCATCACTAGGTCTCGAAGTGGACGAGACAGGGAGCCCAAATCCGTGTTGCACGGCCGCACACTTTGTGATGGAGAGGATAGTAACTTAAATGCCAGGAGTACAAAAGAAAATGTTTGGGCCTACCAGGATGACGGAGAACGGGTGGTCAACTGGCATTAGCTCGTAAGGACTTACAACCAAGGGGGAACAAATTTAAAATGAAACATAATCGGGTCTGTGGGTGACATAGGGTAATCAGATCACCGGGGATCACCGGGCTGATTCCAAACTAGTTAATAGGTGACAAGTAATAGCCGCCTGACCCCTCAAAAGGCAGCCATGCTCCTTGATTTTGAAATCACGGTACGAAGAGCGAGTTGGAAGTACAAAGAAGAACGGAGAAATAAGGCGTAGGAGTCCGATACATGTTAAGTCCCGTCGGGTATTACGGAAGAAACGTCTGATGTTCATTGAGCGGCATTCATGTCCCCATAGCCGCAGGCGATACAAAACTACTCATTAGTTGCACGTTTGATGATATCCGCGGCCTGAATCAATGGGGTGAGTTGGTTTTAGTCCAGGAAATACCACTCGCTGACCTTCTCTGCAAAGGCATACAATGTCGCTTGAAGGTGAGCCGATACGTGGAGAGGAAGGATCGAAGCGTCAACCTAGGCAGCACATTTCATAAAGAATTGATGCTGAAGTCAGGCAACATACCACACGTAAGTTGGCTGTGCCATAGACCTTGAGCTGATTGTCGACACATCCTCCATCCTCACGAGGCAGCATACTAGCTGTGCCAATGGGATGGAACGCCGTAATGACTGTTTTCCTCAAATATTCAGTGATAGCTTCATCTGTTTCGATGGCCTTCCCAGGAGATACCTCGCTGTCGATGTAATTTCTGAATGGCTCTATACCGTGGATTTCCCGCAAAATCTTGTAAGCCTTTATAAGGATTTTGATATCTGTCTCGTTGCTAAGTAGGTTCAAGTCGATATCGGGTGAAGCGGTGGGATCATTGGAGTTAATATGGACGGAACCACGATCAAAGGAGTGCATAAGGATAAGACCCGAAGTCAGATAGCGGGCTCCAGGCTCAGGAGCTTCCACTGATAGAAGCTTGTCGAAGCTATTGAACCTGAAAGTAAAATAGTCAGAGTGATCCACGATGATCATCCATCGACTTACTCAAGAAATGGAACATTCTCGTTCTTTACCCATTCCCTCTGAGTCGTGAACGCCGCAGTATCAGGAAGCGAAAGAGATTCAACAGATTTAGCGATCATTCCGTCATGGTCAAAGTCTTTGAAAGAAAGAAAGGCAGCAACACTGGGCAAACCGGACGAGACTAGCATCCCAGTACCAGTCGCCTTACTTTTCAGAGAAGTCAAAACCCACTCATCAATAGCAACAGGAAATAACTTACAAGATCTCTTCTTGTTCTTGAGTAAATGCAGGATCTTCGTTCATCTTCTCGTACGATTCATATCCTGCTTTGAGCTTGGCGGTGAGGACAGTACAGGGATGATCCTGAGGATGATTATATTCCAGCGAGAAGGTCTATAGATAGATGTCCAAGGGCCTGACCTCTGTAAAAGAATAAGTCAGATTCCGAAAGAAAGAGAGAGAACAGGACGAACGAAGATTGTTTCCGACACCAGGCAAAGCAACTTTTACCGGGATACCAAGAGGCTTGAGCACCTGGGGATCTCCGATACCTGTGGGGAGTTCATGAATTTTCCTGTCGAGCGCGAAGCGGACGCAACAGACCGGATAATTCCAAGATTTGGGGTGTTTTGAAAGAACCGCAACACAGGATAACTTCTTTCTTGGCCTGAATTACTTGGAGGACTCCATCTTGCACAAATTCCACCCCAGTTGCAATGACGAGGTCTTCTCCAGATGTCATGACCCGAGTTGCGAGAGCATTAGTTATGACCTTCAGGTTGGAACGTGATCGATTGGGCTCATAGTAGGCCTGCAAACAATTGTCGAGCTTGGTTTCTACAGACTTGCTGATGACTCACGCTGGCAGACGAACTTCTAATTGAGCGACCGTCGAGTGTCTTGGTGGCCAGACACACACCTATATTTGCCCCGTCGTTCTGGACGGGATCATGAGTATATTACCATCAATTCTATGCTTCTGGCTCTGACCGGATCCTGATTGAACTTCATTCCCCATGTCTTGAATGCCTCGAGCCATGGAATGGCACAGACATTCAAAGAGGGTGAAATGGTTCTCTGCACCGGTCCAGACGTACCATAGCAGTGCTTATTGAACTTGATTCCATATCTATCAGCGTCCTCTTCTTTGTAAGTGAAAGTTTCGGACTAAGATGAAGGTGAATTGTCAGTATTTATTATCAATGAACGATGACACATGAGACTCGCCTTGCGGAAATAAGGCAGCATATCGTTCCAGCTCCACCCTTCTGCTCCAATCTTCGCAATATCTACACTTTTATCAGTATGCTGTTGGTCGACAATCAAAACCCCTGACTGACCGTCATATTCAATCGATGAGGCACTAATGGAGAGGAATATTATGAGCGCAACCCAGAAATCTGACCAGCCCCTACACACCGATTGACGAACATCAGATTAAGCTGTGTCACGTTTAGGTAGGATGGATATGGAAAAACTTCAAGAACGCACCAAACTCGAACCACCGAGGCCCTTGCCCCTATAGAAGTGGTTAACGAAGGCACATGAGAAATTGGGATGTGGGACCTAGGAAGATAAACGGGTCGCCCATTCAAACTCTTCTGAGGTGTGCTGAGTAAGGCCCAGTCGACAGAAGGTTTACCAAAGTTTTGATATACTTTAGCTAGATACAAGATTAGCACGTACGAATCCGTTGTAATGGACATACCCACCAGGTATGTCGATGGCTTCGTCGTGGAAGTTGTTGCCGCCCGCTTCAATGATAGTGACAATGACAGCGGGGTCCTCGGAGAGACGAACAGCCAAAGCTGTTCCAGTGAGACCACCACCAACAATGATATAGTCAGAAGAGAGCATCGTTTGTACAAAGCGTTGATACTCTGGCCTGCAGTTATGGATATTTATGAGTAAGAAATAGGACGCTAAAATACGTTTCCATATGTTCGACTGAAAGAACCCCGATGAAAACCGAGTTAGGGTCCGTCCGTGCACACAATCAGAATCAGAATACGCATTTTTACGCTGACCCTAGCCTGATCCAGGCCCCCTTGGTGTGGGCTAGGGCCGGATATTGTCGGAAATTTCCCTGATGCATGATCAGATCAAAGGTCATGTGTTCCATCTGGACCTAATTAGGCCTGATTAGATAAATCGCGATATGATCAGATCCAGGATCAGTTGTTTATTACAATCAAACCTCTTATAACCCATGGTCCCTTCGTGGAAGCCAAAAAGTATGGGTTATGGAAGGGGTCATGGTCACTTCCGAGACTTAGTTTGTATTGATATATATATATAAATGAATGGTTTTCATTTTTAAAGGTGAAAAACTTCATAAGAGTGGTAGGTTGAAGAGACTGAACTTCTTGGAGCCATGTTTGACATCCAAAGTTTGCAAGAATTCCTTCTAGCTTCCATGCATATGGTTGGTCAATGTTGGAGACATAATTGAGGAGAGTTGAAGCTGCCCAAGACATTGCCACTGCTCTTCTCTCTTTTCTGTTCTGCCTCACAAATCTTTGACAGCTGCCTCATAAATATCCTTCTCAGTTTCCTCCTGTTTCATTATCATGCATCCTGTTCTCATTGACAGGGTTAAGCTATTCATTGATGGACATCTAGTTACCATGCTGAAGGACTCCAAGACTCTCAAGATAAGACAAGGCCTGTTCTACCTTAATATCGGCTGTGATGACTATCAATTCAGCCATGTTGAGAAGAGATGATACTGGGACTGATGTAGTAGCAGGCTCATTGGAAGATGGATTGAGAAGTTCATGGGGCAGAATACCAGACTTTCTTCAACAGTTCTAAATAGTTGTTGCATCAACTTCCTTCCAGGCTGTATCAGCTATCTGTAAGGCTGCAAGGATGTTGAGATCATATATCTCAGCAGGAGGGATGTCACTGCTATAGCAATCAATTGTGCAATCCATGAAGTGGGCACAATAATGAGCCTTGAAGCAACAAATAATACCAGGATCAGCTGGTTGAACATGAGCTGTGAGATTTAGGCTGAAGTTTTCAATGTGGATGTTTGTAAGGTCATCAGCAGGAATGTGAGCACTAAAGTTGTCTTGCAATGGGAGAATATGATTGTAAGGGGACAGTTCCTTTCCTGGACACATCCAACCTAGCTTGGCTTAGTTTGGTGCTGTTGACATTCTATTAGTCATCTTCCAGACCATCCAGCATTCTCTTAGCCCCTTCAGTCAGTACTATCTTTAAAACTTTTTTAAAACTAGAATACAATGACATTGACAGTACCTTGATTCAATTGGACTTTTGTAATTGGTGTGATAATATATATTCTAGCCTACTCAAGTGTCACTTTGAGAGAAGGTGTGTTGGTGGTTGTGTCAGAGGGAAGCTGGTTGTGCAGATTGTAAAACCAGCATGTTTCAAAACTTTTGTCATGAACTGTCACACTGACTCATACTGCCAATTGTATCTCTGCCTCAGCACTGTTTTGATGCTTACAAACAACCATTTCAAGCTCAAAATCACTCTCCTTGAACTCAACCCATTGCAGGCATCCAATATTTATGACAAGAAATATCTTTATATTAGTTTACTAGGTATGTGGCCAATTCTAATGTGTTATATAAACAGAATAACAATTATCTTGGTGTAGGGCAGGGATTATGAGTGAGTTCAGTATCAATGGAATGGTTCATTGACAGTGGTGGAGGGGGATAAGGAGGGGGATAAGGAGGGTAGAAGATGGGAGGGTGTAGGGAGTGGGGGCCCATAGATAAAGGAGTAGAGTATATACAAGGGAGGAATATGAGCATTGCTATGGACAAGATTTGACAAGACTTGAGTTGACAATGCAGGAATTGTGGGACCAGCAGAGGATGCCAAGTTTGAGGCTTGGCAGTTTCAGGTGAAAAGGCCTTCAAAGCAGAGATTGTTGCATAGGGCTGAGTTGACATTGAAATGATTGTTAATTCATGTGAGCAGGTCTTTTTTCTGCCCATTTATTGTGAGTCCCAATGCCTGTGCAACATTCTGAAGGTCAGCTTTGGTCTTTGAGCCTAACATGAACAGAGCATTGGGGTCTCTCTGCTGCCATCATTGATTCCTTTCTGCCTCTTTGGCTGCCCACTGCTCTCTTGCCTCACCCTTCTTCTGTTCCTCTGCTGCTCAAGCTGCTTCCTGTTTCTCTGCTAACCTCAGACCTTCATCAGAATTGAGCCACCTTGCATTGACATTGAGTTTGTGCCATTTTAAGGCCTATTCTCTTTAGCATTGAGGTGCTAGTTGACAGCCTGAATCTCTGACACTGCAAATGCACAGTGTGCTGGAAGCGTCAATGTAGCCCTGGGGCTATGCAGAAGAACTAACTTGTGGTTCATGCAGTAGCTAAATCAGACTGCTGATTGGTATTTGACTAGTTATGTTGTGATATACAAGAAAGTTGTCTTAGCTAATACAATATGGGCCATAAATAATGTCACTCTATGTGACAGCTTCCTAATATAGTCATTGTGATGTAACAACCTGGTTACATACTCCCCTTTGAGACTGATGAATTGGTCTAAGGCATAAAACAGAGGTGAGGTATGGGAGGTGACCTCACTCTGAGTATAATAATGGCCGACAGGCCAAGAATCTCAATGTGTTCCAGTAGGAACGTTGGCTGACCAGCCAAGGATCTCAATGTGTTCTGGTAGGAACGTTGGCCAACCGGCCAAGGATCTCAATGTGTTCCAGAAGGAATGTCCATTGATCTAAATAAGAGTGCACCACAGCGCACATCAAGGGCACTGCACCAGATAACTCTACACAAATAGAGCC